>QVTF01011429.1:0-19206 GCA_003573665.1 Oxygymnocypris stewartii
CTTTGACTCTCTGCTGGGGCGATCGTCACTGTGTTTCAGGTAAAGAGAGAGAGATGTCCCACACACACCACACCACACACACCGCACACACAACACACACACCACCACACACACACACCACACCCCCCCCCCCCCCCCCCCCCCCTTGCAGCCGCATTATGGATTAATTGTAGAGGTTTGAATGACTGGCTGGAAGACCTGCCAAGAGAGTACTGCAATAGTCCAGTCTGATCTGAACAAGAGCTTGAAACAAGCAGTTGTGAAGCATCACATTCACACACACACAACCACACACACACACACACACACACACACACACGCGCACACACACACCACACACTCACACACACCACACGCACACACACACACACACACACACACACACACACACCCACCACACACACTCACGCACACACACCACGCACACACACACACACACACACCCACACACACACACACCACACGCGCAACACACACACACACACTCACACACACACACACACACACACACACACACACAACACACACACACACACACACACACACGCGCACACACCACACCACACTCACACACACACACACACACACGCACACCACACACACACACCACACACACACACACACACACACCACACACACACACACAACACACACCACACTCACAACACACACACGCACACACACACACACACACACACACAACACACACACACACATCTCCTCACGTGTGTGTGTAGATCCTAACTCAGGAGGACTGGAACGTGGTCCTGTATAACGGCATGGCCTCCACGTCTCCTCTGGTGGCGCTGTACTTCGTGGCTCTGATGGCATTCGGGAACTACGTGCTGTTCAACCTGCTGGTGGCATTCTGGTGGAGGGATTTCAGGCTGAGTGCAGTCATATCAACCGGTTCAGTGCTTCATTGATTACACTGTCTGACTCCGTTTGATTCCTGGAGCTGCACATTGATTCTGAACAATGAACGAATCAGAATAGTTGACATTAATTATTTCAATTTTAATACCTCTTGATAGTAATAACTCCTGATTTGTAGAGTGAGGCAAAGCAGTTCTTCAGTTTAATTTGTTAATGTTAGTTAATGCATTAGCTAAATTGAACTATCAATTGGCAATATATTTTTTATGGCATTTGTAAATCCTTCTTAATGTTAGTCAATGTTGGTTCATGTTAATTCATAGTGCATTAATTAATGTTAACAGATACAGCCATGTTAAAAAGATATGTTTACTTAAGATGAATAATGCAGTAGAATTGAGTTCTTTGTTAGTTAAAATGCATGTATTTACTTATGTTAAAACGTTTTTGTAAAGGATTAATTTAATTTGTTTATTTTTAATACTATTGAGGTCAAATGTAATTTAATTAATTTGTGTTCTTTGCATTTTTGATCATATTCTGTTTTGTTTTGTTTTGTCTATGATTTGTTGGGCACACTTTAGTTTGGGGACCAGTTCTCACTATTAACTATCTATTAACTATTACTTTTTCCTAAAATGATTGCAGCTTATTAACAATTAAGTTCTTTGCACACTGATTACGAAATCTACGTATGAAAAAACATAAAAAAAATAAAAATAAATATTCCGTATTCCTTATCCTTTCCCATCACAATGCTTGCTACAGATGCGAAAATGCATAAAATCGAATCTGGTCCCATTTTTTTATGACAAAAAAGTTTCAGGGCTTTGATTGACACAATGTGTGGCCATATTGATTTTTTAGTATGCAAAAAATTTGGACGAGAATTTCAGACTCGGTGTGCAAGGGTAGGTGTTAACTTTAGGTATGGGGTTTAGGATTAAGGGATCTAAAATATATTAATGCAGAATGAGGCATTAATATGTGCTTTACATGTATTAATAAACAGTCAATGTGCTAGTAATATGCATGCTAATAAGCAGTAAGAATTTGTCCCTAAACTGAGATGCTCCTCTTTATTGGTGGAATAAGAGAGTTGTTGCAACAAGCAAAATATAGATAGTTTCTTTATTGGGAAAGACATACTGTAGTTGTTTCTGATTGTAATTCATGCTGTTGAGTGAGGTTTTTGCAGCTCGTCACCAGACTCTTTTTCTGTAAATCTTTAATTTATGTAAATGTGTGGTCTCTTTGACTTTGTGAAATCATGTTTGAGTGCTGCCCTGTTCTTCGTGCTGATGTGAGCTGTGTGTTTCAGGGTGACGCCAATCACTCGTTCTCTGATGATGATGATGATGATGAAGGATCTTCCTCTAATGGACGTGAACAGCACAAAAACTCACTCAACAGTCTCTGGTACGATCACTGCACATTCACTCATTATATAACCTATCAACTATATACCGCCATGCTTCGCTTGCTACTAATGGAAACACGTTGGTGGGAATTAGATTTGGAGTTGAATCAAGATGTTATACTTATCTTAATGTAGACTAAGTGCATGAAACATGAAAAAAACTGAATTTTGGACTGAAATGCATCACTTCCATCAATGTGTTTGGCTTGGCTTATTATCAATGCAATGTTGGTTTGGACTCATATTCAAATCTATGCACACTGATTGCTGCATATGATGTAAAGCCAATCTTGAGAAAATTTTTTGTGTCCTGTAAACATCACGCATGAATCTACTCAACCAGTGTTGGTGCTCTTGACATATTAAACAGACGTGAGCTGGTGAAATCTGAGCGTCTTTTAGTGTTTAATCCTGTGGGATTGTTTTGATGGACCATTAGTCCTCCAGTTTCTGAGTTTCTGTGTCTGTAAAGGGTGAGAAACTCGACAGGGACTTGTGAAGGAGACATTAGTGCGTCTCTGGAGAGTGTGTGGCCTGTGTTGATGGCCAGAGATCTGCTCTTGGCTTTGGATGACTGCCGTTTCTTTCCTACAGATCCCAAGCTGTCGTCTCTCACTCCTAATGGACATCTGGATCTGGCGCCACTGGCAGAGGAGAAGACCAAGACCGGCTTCTCTGAGGAAAATCACCGGAGCAGAACCATCTGCCTGGGCAGGAGATCCTCATCTCTGGTCAGTCGATGAAGAAATCAATGTCCTCACATCAGGCGATCAGTCATGTGTGCGTTTGGAAGTAATGAGTCAAAGAAACATTAGTGCAGATTAATGTTTGGATTAGAAAATCCCTCAAGCAGAGACTCGTCTGTGTGTGTGTGTGTGTGTGTTTGCGAGAGACCAGAATTATCTTGATAATGTGCAACGGACGCTCAGCCAAGGCTTTTGGGGTTTCCATAGCAACCCCTCTTTTAATTGAAGCAGCCGTGTGTATCGAGAGAGACGGGCTGGGTTAAATATAGTGTGTTGGGCTGTTGTTCTTGAAGTCACGTGCCGTTGGGAGATTGTGGTGGGAAGGAGTCTCAGGGAACACGGTAAAACACGGTAAAACCCATGATTGTTAGACAGAAACTGTTTGCACAGAATGAAATATTTCTTGCTGCATAAATCCCTCATCCTAATGATGTCGAGTGACGTCTGAACTGTGTCACTTTATTGACGGTCAGATGTGAACGCTGAGGTTTCGTGAGCATCAGGTCCAAACGAGAGCTTGGCGCCGGAGAACACACGTTTCTATGGAAACTGCTTTTGCCGCCCATGCTGCTAAAAATGAACGAATGCAGTCAGCGAGACCAGAAACACTACGAATGCAATTAACACACACACACGCGAATGCGTTAAGTTAACTCATCCACAGCGCTTAAAGGCTCGTTAGGAGTCAGGGGATGGATTTATGAAATATTCAAGAATAAAATACCTCCTAACTGGAATCTTTCTTAAGAAAAAAAAGTTATGAATATTTTGTGTTTTCCAAAAATACTTCTTAGGAATGTGTACGTAATGAGTACATTAATATTATATATAATATTAATATTATCCATTAAGATAGCCACGTCTTAAATCCCTAGAGGTAAGATGTTGCTTGAATTTATTTCAAATGAATTGCATTAAAACACGTTTTAATACTTACTAGTACTGGCTATGGATGTGCATGAGTTGGCACTAATGATTGATAATGTAAACTATTATCAATAATGTTTATGCATGAAGCAACTTTTTTCTGAATTCAAAATTCAATAACAATACAAAAACAAGTGAAATGGGGGACGGGGGGTTATACAGTGATGGCCAAAATTCTTAGAACACTTGACAGATATGAAAATATTGCCTCCAAAATATGATTTAATTTCATGATGTTCATGAAACATACAGATGGCTGCTCTGAGCTCAACAAATATCAGATAATATGAGTTTGTACCGTTTTTATCCACTTTCAATTTTAATATTTGGTATGTCCACCTTTTGCAGCAATTACAGCAGCACATCTCTCTGGCATAGAGTCTATATTGGTATATTGGTATGATATTGGGGACTTCAACTTTAAAGGGTTACTCCGCCCCAAAATAAAATGTTTGTCATTAATCACTTTCCCCCTTGTTGTGCCATACGGAGGGCGCTACGGAGTCGCGGAGTAGACAAATTGTTGAACAAAGTCCTTATTTTTGTTTTCTTTGTGTAGAAAAAAGTGCTCTCGTCGCTTCATAACAGTCAGGTTGAATCACTGATAGCAGATGGACTATTTTGATGATGTCCTTTCATACTTTTTCTGGGCCTTGACAGTGTTATTTACTTGGCAGTCAATGGAACAGTCCCAGGCCTCCACGCTTTTCATCCAAAATATCTTAAATTGTGTTCCGAAGGCGAACAAAGCTTTTATGGGTTTGGAGTGACATGAGAATGAGTGATTAATGACAACATTTACATTTTGGGGTGGAGTAACCGTTTAATGTTATCCCATGCCTTCTGTAACTCAAGCCAAAGGCTTTCCTTTGAATGTATAATAGATCTGTCCAGTTTATTATCCAACTCCCCCCAAATTTGCTCGATGATTTGAGGACCAGTCCATTTCAATTCTCCAGCAGATTCCGGCAATAGTTCGTTTTATGGGTTTTGCAATAGCAAATTCAACAAAAACAACTGAAACCTCTAAATATGCCAAGTGTTCTTACAATTTTGGCCACCACTTGAAATACAAAATAATCTACAAATAAAAAACACATTTTCTGACAAAGCCAAAGACTGTCGTATTCTTCTTCAGAACAAAATAGAATCAACATATTTGAGAACTTTTTTCAAGAATTGCAGTTAGGAAAACATTTCTTCACTCCTTTCTTTAAAAATAAAACACTTGGTGGCTTTCCACCGGATGATCTTCGGAATTCACAATAGTGACCGTAAAACAAGTTTTTATTTATAAAGCTCTAAAAACCTTATTGTTTTAGTGCCACCTTCTGCAAATATGGAAGAAATAAATGGTCTCAATTTGGAATAAATGCAGTTTCACATAATTAGTGCAGATGTCACATGACCAAAGCAGTTTATTTCCTGTTTGCACCTTGAGTATATGATAACTGCATCAAAGCTCCAAAACGAAAGGCTAGTAAAGTGTGTTAACATAAAGATATAACAAAGATTTTTGTTACACATTATCTTTAGGGTGTCTAGTATTAATATATTCATTTGCATATATTCTGTTTTATTGATTGTAGTCATAGAGTGAGTAAATATGTAGATGGTCACAATAGTGACCCGCTGGGATAACGATGAACTTAAGTACACAATACAAATCCAATTGCAGTTGCTAGTGAAAATGACAATAAAATGTTGCATGACAAAATTTTGCAATAATGCAAAAAAAAATTAATCATGATGTGGTAATACTCGTAGCATTGATATGAAAATGTTATGTTATATTTGACCAAAAAATATACATTTTGAATTGCGGTGATTGTTGAATTAGTTTTGTTTTTTTATATCTGTGTTCATATTAATGTTGCATACGTTTTTTTATGCATAATAGCAACCCTATAAGGTGATTAAACAGTTTAAAATAGCTGAGCTAAGATGTATATACAAAATTTTATGACTGCAGAAATATGTGATTTCAGTACACGCATTATCCCACTGGTCACAATTGTGACCGAGCATAAAACACAATTTTCCACACACTTTTCCAAATAATAATAATAAGAATTATTGATTATTTAAAAGGGTTACTAATGCCACATCATTTGGATATTTTCATGTCTGGGAAAAGTTTGGGATAAAATGAGTTAAATATATTTTTGTAAATCTGACTCCAGGAGATACAAAATGAACAAGTTTCCTTCTTTCTTTGTAGCGCCACAGCCGCAGTTCTCATTACCACCACTGGGGGCGTGCTCCCCTTCAGCCATCCTGGAGCCGGCGGTGTAGCTGGAACAGTGCGGGTCGCTCCGCCCGTGGCCTGAGGGCCGGAGGGGTCATCGGCGGGAGCTTACGGGTCCGCAGTGTTCACTCGTACCCCGCCGAACACGAGTCTCTCCTGCCCCACAAACCCTTCCTGTCGCACCAACACCGCCGCGCTCTCTCGCTCGAGCTGCCCGAGCTCCAGCAGCACCCCCCGCTGGGTCTGGAAGAAGAGTGTGTCTGCAGAACACCAGGACTGCAATGGGAAAGCCCCGGGCCCTCTGGGGCCGCTGCTGGGAGAGGTTTATCCACAGCTCAACGCACACAAAGACAAGAAAGACTTGGAGGAAGACACCGAATATGTGAGTGCACATCATCCTGTTAAAACGGCTATAAGCGTTTCTTATAAATGAGGTTTTCTTGTCAAGGCTTAATGTTACAATGAAGAAGTGTCCCCTTCACTACAGACAAATGGATGGGCAGAATACCAGATAGATAGATGGATGTATATATAGGTAGAGATGATCGGCAGATAGATGGGTAGACAGGTGGATAGATAGGCAGATATATGGATGGATATATAGATGTATAGACATGTCTAGACATGGCATAAAACAGTCAAGTGAAAAAGTTAAGAAACCCTATTGAATTCCATGGTTTTCTGTATCAGGAGATAATAAATAAAAATGACCTGGTCCTCGGAAAGTCTTACAATTTTGGAAATAAAGTCTCAGATGAACAATATCACATGACATATCTCACCGTGCCATTATTTGATGAACAAAAACAAAGCCAAGATGGAATAGCCATGTGTGACAAAGTAGGACACTCAATGATTCAATTGCATGTAGATCCACTTTTAACAGCAATAACATGAAGTAATCATTTTCTGTATGACTTTAGCAGTCTCTCACATCGTTCTGGAATAGTTTTGGCCCACTCTTCTTTACAACGTTGCTCCAGTTGATTGAGGTTTGTGGGCATTTGTTTAAACACAGCTCTCACCACATGATTTCATGACTGGGGTATTGCAGAACCTTGAATCTTTCTCTTCAGCCGTTCTGTTGTAGATTTGATGGTATTCTTGGGATCATTGTGGCTACAAAACAAGCTCCAAATCATCAGCCCTCCACCAGCATGTGTGACTTTTCATATGAGGTGTATGTGCTGATATGCTTGTTATATTTTCACCAAACATACCAAATTATGTCCAAATATCTCCACTTTGGTTTCATCTGTTCACAAGTCATAGATCGAAAGGTAGACATATAGATCTATAGATAGATGGATATATAGGCAGATAGATGGAAAGATAAACATATAGATGGACAGACAGGTGAATAGATAGGCTGGATGGATAGACGGACATATAATTGGATATACGTATAGACAGGTAAGTGGATAGGAAGATAGGTAGACGTATAGATCTATTGACGTGGATAGATAGGCAGATAGAGGTATAGATGGTTAGAGAGCTGGACAGACAGATGTGCTGCCTGCTTTCAGCGGTCAGTAAGTGTTGAGTTCTCTCAGCTCTGCTGTTGAATCCATATGCTCATTTCAGATGATTTTCTCTGAGAAACAGCACATAAAGTGGAATAAAGTTACACATTCTCTCTGAGCCTGACGATCTCTCACAGTTTTAAAGGTCCTTTAGGAAGCTCTTCCTCTCAGTGAAGTGATTTAAAAATGCTATTGTGAATCAGTTTGAGCGTATCATTAGATACGGCACATCGTCTCGTCAGACAGACGACTGAGGAGAATCTCGGCTCATTTTAGCGTTTAATAAACTTCTCATAAGTGAAATACGGCTGCAGGAGATTCACAGACGTGTGTTTGTGTGAGGAGGATAAACAACATGAAGAAGCTCATTATGAGCAATGACAGCCAACACAATAGCCAAGCTCTGCTGGGTCACAGCAGCTGTCCGCTCACATCAATGTGGATGTCATACGGATGCGTTAATCCTCATATTTTACTCCGTTTATTGGAAACGTCTCCCAGGAACAATTAAACACTTATTCCAAATAAATTGGAAAGAGTTGCCTTTATCTCAGATAACCAGAGTCGTGTGTGTGTGTGTGTGTGTGTGTGTGTGTCTCTCTGTGTGTGTGTGTGTGTGTGTGTGTGCGTCTGTGTCTGTGTGTGTCTCTCTCTGTCTCTCTGTGTGTGTGTGTGTCTCTCTGTGTGTGTGTGTGTGCGTGTGCGTCTGTGGGTGTGTGTGTGTGTGTGTGTGTGTGTGTGTGCGTGTGTACGTGCGTGTCTGTGTGCGTGTCTGTGTGTGTGTGTGTGTGTGTCTGTGTCTCTGTGTGTGTGTGTGTGTGTGTGTGTGTGTGTCTGTGTCTCTGCCTGTGCCTGTCTGTGTGCGTGTGTGCGTGTGTGTGTTGTGTGTGTGGTGTGGTCTGTGCCTGTGTCTGTCTGGTGTGCGTGTGTGTGTGTCTGTGTCCTGTGTCTGTGTCTGTGTGCGTTGCGTGCGTGCGTGGTCTGTGTCTGTGTCTGTGTCTGCGTGTGTGTGTGTGTGTGTGTGTGTGTGTGTGTGTGTGTGTGTGTGTGTGTGTCTGTGTCTGTGTGTCTCTCTGTGCGCGCGCTGCGACGCGCGTGTGTGTGTGTGTGTCTGTGTCTGTGTCTGTGTCTGTGTGCGTGCGTGCTTGTGTGTGTGTGTGTGTGTGCGCGCGCGCGTGCGTGCGTGTCACAGAGCCTCTGCTTCCGTGTCCAGAAGATGATGGAGGTCTATCGTCCGGACTGGTGTGAGAAGAGAGAAGATTGGTCCATTTACTTATTCTCCCCTCAGAACAAGTATGTACTCACACACACTCTCATTCTGTTCAAGTCTATGTTCGGTCAGTCTGATTGACTGAATTATGTTTTTCAGAGGCGTAAGTATTTGTGTTGTATTACTTATTCTGTAATTTACTTGAGGTCTGTTAAAATACTCGTCCTTTTACTCTTTAGAATGAAAAATAATAATTTTTACTCCATTGCACTTTCATGTAGACAAAAGTACAAAGTACTGTACTTACTGTATGTCATATATCTTCAATTGTTTCTCAATTATGTAAAAATAATGATTTTATTTATTCTAATGTGTTAGAATTTAAAAGGTGAGCGTGATAGAACATATTCATGTAACAGATTTCAGTCTAACATCTGCTGTGTTCAAAAGTTTTACATTGAACTATGAGAAAATAGTCATTTTTGACAGACAGGTTTTTCTTCAAAAATATTAAAATGAGAAATCTCTACAGCCTCTTGATATATCAAAAGTCATATTACCCTCTAGTATTTTTGATGATTTTCACTCAAATTACATGGTCCCTAGAATATAGTGTTTTAAGAATTTCTGAGCATGCAATGCATGAAAATAAAGAACAGACTCTCTACTTTTAACAAAAATATTATAATTTTTTATAATTTTCCATTTTATCCTAACATCAAGCATTATTTTTTTAATCAATATTTTAATGTAAAAAAAAAAAATCATAAAAAAATCATAATAATTTGAGCAAAAAACTGAGTAAATGGCATTTTTATGAAATACTACACCTGGATCATGTCCAGTACTGTTATCAAAGTAAAGATGCAGTAGATGGCTTTCATCAGCACTCCTAAAGCTTGCAGTCCTTTACCACCACCTGGAAAGATATTTCACTCGGTAACATTGGGCAGTTTTCATTTATATGTGTTTAGTGTTAATGCTCACATTCTTTTGTATATGCATATGCTTACATATGAGATCGCTCGTTTCTTCGTCTTGCTTGTCTGTGTTTTTGATCGGCACATTCTGCACTCATTGAGGAGATGCGTAATAGTGCCCCCGAGTGTTTAACTGCGAGAACACTGGACAATTCCCAGTTTGGCAGGGAAAGAGTTAATAGGCTTAGTAACACTTGATCTGGTGTGAAATAGTGAATGCTGTGTCTGAAATCCCTTCCGACAACTCAGTGTATCGACTGTGAGACGCCGCTCAGATCCTCAGCATCTGGTTCGGTCCAGTCCGGTCTGTATTGATCCATCAGGATGGGTTTTCCTGATGTGGTCCGTCAGATTGTCTTCATCAGAATCCGATTTTAATGAGACTCACAGATTAGAGTCTATCAGAGCCGTGTGTGTGTGTATATATATATATATATATATATACACATAAATACAACCTATAAATGTGCAATATGACAAAAAAGTGGGTTTTATGATGTAATATTATGATGTTTTCTATCCAGGATTTTTCAGGAGTTTTGTTTTTATGTGTTTAGTGGCAGATAATCTTTTCAGCGTGATATTTTTGAATATTGCATATTATATGGCACTATTATTTCTACTATTTCAGATAAAGGACACATAAAACAAAATAGACTGTGATTGCTAATTGTTTTAAGTGTTATTAAGTAAAATAAAAATGTACACCAATTAATTGTAGCATTAGTTTTTGATATGCAGCATAAGATTTCATCACTTAGCCTTAAGATCTGAACAATCTCAAAACTAAAGTAGACTAGAAACACAAAGTAGAAGACTGACTGTCTCTCTGTCGGTCTCTCTGCAGGTTTCGTCTGCTGTGTCAGACGATCATCGCTCATAAGCTCTTTGACTATGTGGTGCTGGCTTTCATCTTCCTCAACTGCATCACAGTGGCTCTGGAGAGACCCAGAATCCATCAGGGCAGCCTGGTATGCTCTCTCTCACAGTCTCGTCTGGCAGGAGTGACACAGTGATTTGCAGCTCTGCATGAATACTGTCACATCAGCGCCTGAGCTTCACACGGGAGACACCAATAGGAGACTCCAGCTTTAATTCCACCTGAACGATCTGCACAGAGCTGAGTGTCAGACAAGATCACGACGGTGTAGCATCACATCCTACAATCAGACAGAAATCAAACAAAATCTTGTTTGATGCAAAGTTTTCTCAAAATGTATTAAACATACTAAACTGAAAATGAGTATTACTCACTAAAAACAACCATGCACTCTAGTAAGAATTATCAACCAGCAGAACACCCTAGCAACCACCCACAACACCCTAGCAACCACTTTGAAACCAACAAGACCACTCCACCATGCATTGACATTACAAAACACCCTAGTAACAACTTTTCAATATCCTAGCGACCACCCACAACAACCCTAGCAACCACTTCAAAACCAACAAGACCACTCCACCATGTATCGACATTACAAAACACCCTAGTAACAACTTTTCAACACCCTAGCGACCAGCCAAAACACCCTAGCAACAACTTCGAAACCAACAAGAACACTCCACCATGTATCGACATTACAAAACACCCTAGTAACAAATTGTAAACACTCTAGCGACCAGCCACAACACCCTACCAACCACTTTGAAACCACAAGAACATCTCCACCATGTATTGACATTACAAAACACCCTAGTAACAACTTTTCAACACCCTAGCGACCAGCCAAAACAACCCTACCAACCACTTTGAAACCAACAAGAACACTCCACCATGTATCGACATTACAAAACACCCTAGTGACAACTTTTCAACACCTTAGCGACCACCCAGAACCCCCTAGCAACACTTTGAAACCAACAAGAACACTCCACCATGTATCGACATTACAAAACACCCTAGTAACAACTTTTTAACACCCTAGCGACCAGCCAAAACACATAGCAACCACTTCGAAACCAACAAGAACACTCCAGCATGTACCAACATTACCAAACACCCTAGTAACAAATTTTCAACACCCTAGCAACCACCAACTATGTATCAACAATACAAAACACCCTAGTAACAACTTTACAACACCTTAACAACCATCAGAACACCCTAGCAACCAACAAGAACAATTTACCAACTATGTATCAACAATACAAAACACCTAACAATTTTCAACACCCTAACAACCATCACAGCACCCTAGCAACCACCCACAACACCCTAGCACGTGCTCTGATTGTGTAGCGCTAGCAAGCGCTCGTCCGGTAGCGTCTCAGTGGTGTTGAATGAGTGAAAGCACTTCAGCCGTGTGAATGTGACATTTCCAGGTAGGATAATAACAGGATATTTCACTCCGCTGTAAAAGTCACGCGTCTCATTCCTAGCGCTGCTGTATCATTAGCTCACGCCGCCGCCGCTGCTGTAAAGTTCATTCTGTTTCTGTTCCCTGTTTGACCGTCTCCCTCTCTTCTCCCGTCAGGAGCGAGTCTGTCTCACCATCTCCAACTACGTATTCACTGCCATCTTTGTGGCCGAGATGACCGTCAAGGTAACGGCTCACCTGAGCACCTCACGTTTACTTCTGCTGATCTCTACACCAGTCATCATTGATATATCACTAAGTACTGCCAGACAGGAACACCCTCATTATGAAGTGACAAGGACACTCTTACAAACAACCCAAGACACCCTTATAATAGACCCTAGCAACCACCAGAACACCTAGAAACCATGTAGTAATGAGTGAGTAGAGGAGTGTAATCTATAACTATGCACATCATAAACCCATCTGTATAGGCATGTAGATATAGATAGATATGGGTATCATGTCATGACATATTTTAATACACTGGATTTGTATTTAATGCACGCGCACACACACACACACACACACACATACATGCGCACACACACACACACACACTCGCACACAACACACACTCACTCACCACGCACACACACACACACACACACACACTCACACTCACACCACACCACGCTCACTCACACGCACACACACACACACGCACACACACACACACACACTGAGTCTTGTTCAGCAGAAAGTGTTTTCATTACATTGTCTCAGCTGAGCTTCTGCTGCTCACACTGATTATTCGGCTCATTTAGATCATTTTCAAATCAGTCTTGTTAGCAAATGAGCCAATGAGAGCACTGGAGACTGTGCATGCTGGGAGTAAACCGTCTCCAGTGTAAAGCACACTCTGAGTGTTGTGCTGTTAGTGGAGTTTTGTTGTAGTCCAGCTCTGAAGCGTCACGGAGGCTGGTCAGTGTCCTGTAGGTTTCTGTCTCTGAGGTGAAATCAGCTTCAAACGCAGCACAGCAGGTCTCTCTCTCTCTCTCTCTCTGTACCTGTCAGACCTTACTGCGGTAAAAACTCTGATGATGCTGTCAGAACTGCTCGCAGAGAGAAAAAGCCGGTCTGTATCGGCACGGGTCTGCAGACAGCCGCAGAAAATATCACCAAACTTACTGTATATCATACAGAGCAGAATAGCAGACTTTGAGAAGAAGAAATCACTCCACATATCTTCAGTTTCTCAATATCAAAGGTCTAATGTCCATCAAACTCAGATATTTCAGCTCAAATTCAGTTTGACGCCTGATTGTGTATGTGTCCCTGTGTGTTACGTAAGCAGCACGGACTCGTTTTGCTTTCACACAGGACACGTTTGCAGTCCGCTCCTGATCCGCGGCTGTTTACCACAAACACAACATTTTCCATTATTTGGATTTCAAATCCAAACTTGTGATCCTCTTTTATCACAGTACAGTTACACAATCTTTCATACACATATTCACTTTAATCAATTAATATAAACAACGTATTAAATGCATTGGCTTCTAAAATTTGTATATTAAGTTGCTCAAGCAAGTGCAAAACACTTTTAAATTAAACAGTATATACCTTCCCAAATATTTTAAATTAAAACTTGCACTGACAGAAACAGTCGCCTCTCGTGCCTACATTTAATTTTATCTTAATTAAAACAGGCCTGCAGGTCTTAAAGATCTTTCTTTTTCTACCTCCACAAGACACAAGTGCATATGTTGCATAGCTTATCTAAAAGTGCACGTTTTAAACCTAGCCAAAAAAGCCCGTGAAACACAGTAGATTTTAATTATATCTATTTATTGTGAAACAGCTACCTTTCCATGTCAATCCATGTTAATTTCTACCGTGAACAAAGCGCTGTCACTTTAATTCAGAGCGTGCAGCACAGCAAAAATAGACTCTGTGCGGAAGCGATAGCTGCACTGCTGCAGCCGCAGTGTGAACGGAAACATGCGTGCGGGAAAACACACACACCGCAAACACACTGCAAATGGAGTATGTGTGAATCAGGCGTGAGGGATCTATTCAGATTGCACAGAAGTTCAGCAAACTCAGGTCTACTCCATGTCTTCTGTCGTCTGATTGATAGTAGTGATCGACCGATATTGATTTTATATAACCGATATCCATACAAATTATTTGTGTTTATGTGCCCGATAACCGATATGCAGAACCGATATTTATTTGCAGTTCTAAAGTAAATAAATGACCGAGTTCACTTTGGTTTTTCCTTTTTTTAAGTGTTGAAAATCAGTAGTCTTTCATGTTAAATTTAATTTTCATATTACAAAAATAAAAACATTTTATTTATAAAAAGCATCAGCAGCAATAAAACTAATGTTAACAATAAGCAAAATAAATATAGAATGTCTAAGGTTTAAAATGGGGAAAAAATAAATACACTTTTTTTAATGTAAACTTTTTAGTAGGTTTATAAGATGTTTAATAGGCCTATAGAGTCTAGAATAATTAATTGGATAATGTTAATTCACTGAATATTATTCTCTGGAATATTGGAATATATCAAACAAAACATTGTAGTGTATTGCATTTCTTAACTGGAATGTTATATCAGAATTATTAATAATGTTTTTGTCCTTCTAGATTATGAAATGTCTGCTGACAGAGCGGTTTATCGATGCATTTACACAGAACTATACTCAAACTGTGATCGCTCGCGGAGATAAGAAATAATACATTTCTATAGAGTTGTATTTATTTATGTTTATTAGCAAAATAATGGTTACATAGTAAATATTACTACAATTTAGGGTGTTTCAAACAAGTGCATCTTGTTAAAAGTTACATGCTGTGGCAATTCTCAAAACAACCACAAGATGGCGGCATTTATCGGTGAATCCAATATACAAAACCGATATCCGAATGGTTAAATAATAAAAAAAAATATCGATAACATCGATCGATCTCTAATCGATAGTAAAGAGTTTTTAGTCCAGTAAAATCTCTTTTAGTGTAATTGTAGAAGCGTCCGGCTTCAGCTGCTGCTTCAGTGTCTTTCTGATGTTAAATCTTGACTGATTTGCATCAAACAAATGTCAGAATAAGGCTGCGTTTACTCTGGCACACATCTTTTTGCTCACATCTGACACAGATTGAAATTTGTTGCACACTGTAAACACAAAAACCAGCACAAAATCAGATTTTGTTCGCATCCGATCTGAGCCACTTCCAAATGTAGATTTTAATCAGATACACATCCGATATCTGGACATCCGACTTATGTCCGATCTCCGCAGAACTCCCAATGTGAGGGCGACAAGTGTGCATATAGAGATTTTTAATGGCGTTTTAATGCCGACATGCTGTATGCGCTGGCATTTTAAGTTGGAAACTATTTATAGGTAAGAAACTGAAAATACAACATCTAAAAGCTACAATATATGTCTCAGCAATGAGCTGATAACTGTAATTAAACATACAAGCTTGATCGCAATGCTTCACAATCACTCGCTCGCTCACTCACACTTGGGTGCATGCATTCGTTTTGTTTTCTCTCTCTCTCTCTCTCTCTTTCTCTCTCTCCCCTCTCTCTCTCTCTTTCTCTCTCTCCCCTCTCTCTCTCATCGCCCCTCTCTCTCTCTCTCTCTCTCTCTCTCTCCTCTCTCGCCTCTCTCTCTCTCTCGCCCCTCTCTCTCTCTCTCTGTCTGTCTCTCTCTCTCCTCCCTCTCCTCGCTCACTCCTCTTCTCTCTCTCTCACTCTTTCTCTCTCTCTCTCTCTCTTCTCTCTCTCTCTCTCTCCTCGCTCTCTCTCTCTCTCTCTCTCTCTCTCTCTCTCTCTCCTTCTCTCTCTCTCTCTCTCTCTATTAATTAATTCGAAATAATTTAAATAAATATATTTATTTCACTAAAGAATTCTACCTCTAACGAGCTGTAGATAAAATAGTCTAACAAATTAAAATTACCATTATTTTATCATTTCAGTCAGATTTTGTGCTGCAAAACATTATGACAGCCGTTGTCCATGCTAGCAAATAATAATTGCCATTTGACGGAAATTATACAAATAATTTGAATAGCATGGTCATTTAAAACCCACGGCTCCATCATGAGCATGTAAAGCGATCACTGCAGCCAATCCTTTTGGGCGGGAATTAATGTAAACACAGATATCAGATACCAGTCCAAAGTGAATGTAGACAGACGGGCCAAAACATTGGATATGGGCAAAAGATTGGATTTGTGCATTAAGACTTGCAGTGTAAACGCAGATTTTCCAGACTGAAGCAGCTCAGCTTTCCTTGATTCTCCATCAATCATGTTTTAGTCTCAAATCTGATCATCAGGATCTTTTGTTTCCAGAAGCTATGCTTTCACTGAATGATCTTCATCTCACCTTCTGAGGAGCGTTTATCTCTTCAGATTTTTAATTTATGAATAAAATGTAGCTTTTTTCCTCTATGTTCTCACTATATACTATATTTTTTTTTGGTTGAGCATCATATTTGATATATCAGGCTTGTGTGGCTGATATATCAAATATGATGCTCAACCAAAAAAAGTGTTTACGCAAACTTTAAAACTTCAATAAACTCATCCATTAAATGCCCAGGCTCTAAAGGGTTAATATTCTGCATGATGTGTATGCGGTCTGTCTCAGGTGGTTTCGATGGGTCTGTATCTGGGGGATCGGCCATATCTGCGCAGCAGCTGGAACATTCTGGACGGGTTCCTCGTCTTCGTGTCTCTGATTGATATTGTGGTGTCGATGACGGGCGGAGCGAAGATCCTGGGCGTCCTGCGGGTGCTCCGTCTGCTGAGAACTTTACGCCCGCTCAGGTGAACAACTAATAATTGGGTCAACTAGTCACCAATCAGCCTCACCAGGGTTACCTTTAGTCCAGGGATCCTCAAATCTTGCCATAGAGGGCCAATGCGCTGTAGAGTTTAGCTCCAACCCTCATAAAACCCACCTACCTGTGTTTTCTAGTGATCCTGAAGACACTGATTAGCATGCTCTGGTGTGTTTGATTGGGGTCAGAGCTAAACTCTGCAGGAAAGTGGATCTCGTGGGCCAGATTTTGGGATCGCTGCTTTAGACCATTGGTCAAAAAACTCAATTCCTGGAGGGCCACAACTCTGCACAGTTTAGCTCCAACCCTAATCAAACCCACCTGATCCAGCTAATGAAGGTCTTCAGGATTAGAAACTTCCAAGCAGGTATGCTCTGGAGCTGGTTGGAGCTAATCTGTGGATCTGAGCATGCTAATCAGAGTCTTCAAGATCATTAGAAGATCACAGATAGGTGAGTTTGATCAGGGTTGGAGCTAAACTCTGCAGGACACCGGCCCTCCAGGGAAAGATGCACTAGACCAACTAGTCCAGTGATACCCCTTTTCCACCAAAGCAGTTCCAGTGCTGGTTCAGAGCCAGAGCCTAGTTTTCAAACCGGTTCTTTGTCTTTCGACACCCAAAGCACCAGCTCCGAACCAGGAAAAGCGGTTCATAAGTAGAACCAAAACATTGCTGGGCTAGAAGGAAGAACCGCTTGCGTCAGGGGCTGGGGTTACCGGGACCAACAAGACGAACAGAACCTTTGAACCGCCATATTTTAAATAGCAGCTAAACGTGAACACGTTTGATTCGCCGTGTTTGGATGCCGATGTAGGTTCGCAAAGCCATGAACATCAATAGCAATGCAACGTCTGCCATTGTTGATAGTTTGTTTAGGCTTGTTCGGGATGGATCGGTGCTGCACGGACCGGTCGGTGCGAGGCATCGGGGTGCTGCGGGAGCGATTGGAAACCAGACTGCTCTTTATGCTTTTGGATCGCTCTCGTGGTGCTTTAGTGTGTTGTCTGCGTGCCGCTGATGCACCTCGAACAAGCCTGTTGTGCCGCGCTAGTGAACCAAAACATGAAAAGTATTGTGACGTAAGACCTTTCTCTGTATTTGCTCTCTAGCCTGTGGAAAAGCAACCAGTTCTTAAAGGGCTTGAACCAACTAAGAACCGGCAAGAGCACTAGCTCCGAACTAGCACTGGTTCCTGCTGGTGGAAAGGGGGTAACACAGGCGACTTCGGTCCTGGAGGGCCGGTGTCCTGCAGAGTTTAGCTTCAACCCTAATCAAACACACCTAAGCATGCTAATCAATGTCTTCAAGATCACTAGAAGATCACAAGCAGGTGTGTTTGATTAGGGACGGAGCTAAACTCTGCAGGCCCGAAGTCGCTGGACTAGTCCTTTGAAGAAGAACTAACCACAGGTTGATTTGGTGATCATTAATTATTAGTCAGTATTATGATGCTTAACCCTTATATTATGTTCAGTTTGACCCCAAGTTGAGTCGTTAGAAAAACTGTTTAACCAAAATTATCAGTCTTTTTTTAACGATGTGTCATTAACAATTCGGGAGGAGCACGTCAGATACTTGACCTAATTAGACACTTAGCAATCAAGTTAATAAATACACGGATATAAATACAGCTGACATACTCTACTATTTTGATGGTTAATCAGCATCCCTCCACCACCATTATCATAATGTCCTCACCACACTATGGGGGGGGGGGTACTCTGGGTTCGGGCAAGGACAGCACGCCAACAACGTGTTACCATACTCGCCAAATACGAATTACGTTACTCGTGCTAAATATGTAAGTGTGAACTCGTGAAATGCACAATGCCGTAAAAACGAGTGTTTTAAACGGCTCTTGATGCCATAGGAATTTTTTTTTGGTTCACAAAGAACAGTCGAAGGTTCGTTAAAAGACATCTTTCTTACCTTTTTATATCTTTCACCACAAAGAAGCTTTTGTGACACAGAACAGCTCTTTATAGAACCATTTAGACAAAATGTTCTTCTATGGCATCGTGAAGCTCCTTTATGTTTAGGAGCGATGGTCTATTGTTTTCCACCAGATTTCTTCTTCATTGTTTTTTTTTATGAATTGTATTGAATTTATTGA
>QVTF01011430.1:2500-19246 GCA_003573665.1 Oxygymnocypris stewartii
TTCTTGCGTTGCGTCTCGTTTCCAGTCGTCTCGTGTGGGAGTGCTATTGAATGATGCAATAGGAATGACAGAACAGAATCCATGCCTTGGTTTCTCTGAACCGCCATTGTTCGCTCGATTGTGTGACGAAATCATCCTCGCTTCCGCATCCAGTGTTTACTCATGACTCACTTCCGCTTCTTCAGGTTTGGAGAATCTGAGGTTGGGCTTGATCAAACTAATGTTTTAAAAAGATGAATGCTTTTCTGGGGATTTAACAATTCAATTCAAGAGTATTTGTATAGCGCTTTTACGATTCAATCGCTGCAAAGGCAACTTCACTGGAAATTAAGTTTCTAAATAGATTAATATTGTAGAAACTCAATATAATTAACTTATGGCAAATTTAGGTTAATTCAGTATAATCGCTGATGGTTGGCATCGTCTCTTCTCAGGTGTTCGGTCATCTCGGATCATTTAAGGGTTGGATCCAGACTGAAGCTTGTGTAATTATGGGATGTTAATCCAGAAACCGAGAAACAAAGAAATTAGCGTAGATGTTGTTCAATCCAGGAACAACCCTGGATGAAATTATCAGTTCAACCCAAGCTAAAGCATAATAATGTGCGTTTGATCAGATATACCTGCAGTACTAGATTATGGGATGCACTATATGCATGCTTGGCTAAAGAGATGTTATTTAAACAGAGAACCCCGAACGTTATCAGAAGGCTATTCCAGAGTTTAGGAGCCAGATATGAACAAGTTCTCCCTCCTTTAGTGGACTTTACTATCCGAGGTACTACCAAGAGTCCAGAGTTTAGTGACCTTAGGGAGCGGGTTGGATTGTAGCGTGATAGAAGATTAGAGAGCTAAATCATTTAGGGCCTTATATCCAAGTGCTAACAAACAAATGCTTCACTTAAGCTGTGCATGTTCAGCTCGGGACACAAGAACTCTGACACCATTAAGCAGCGCGTCTTGACTGTTAATCATTGTATATTTGGGCTTTGAGCAGTGGATTAATAGAAGTGCCGTAGGGTTGCTGTGGCGACGGAAAAAAGCAATGCATCAATACACCTGTATAGAACCTGTCCAGCTGTTGTGTGGGAGTTTGGAGCCGCTCCACCTGAACAAAGTCCAACGCAATAAATCCCGGCAGCGGAAGTCATTTGGTCTTTGACATACCTGTAGATTGAGAAGCAGGTCACGCCAGATCTGCTGCGGCCTTTGTTTAGTGAACGGTCCATCCCTAAACCAGCCGTCATATAGACACATCCCAAAACTGAAGCCAAAACACTGTGTGATGTGACGTTACCACACGTCTTAAATTATATATGACCCTGGAGCACAAAACCAGTCATAACGGTCAATTTTCTGAAATTGAGATGTATACATCAGCTTAAATATAAATAGCTTTCCATTGATGTATAGTTTGGACAATATTTGAACATCTGGAATCTGAGGGTGCAAAAAAAATCTAAATATTGAGAAAATCAACTTTTAAAGTTGTTCTTAGCAATGCATATTACTATCAAAAATTAAGTTTTGATAGGTAGGACATTTACTAAATATCTTCATGAAACATGATTTTGACTTAATATCCTAATTATTTTTGGCATGAAAGAAAAATGTATAATTTTGACCCATACAATGTATTGTTGGCTATTTCTACAAATATACCTGTGCTGCTTATGACTGATTTTGTGCTCCAGAGACACAAATGTACAGTAAACTAAAAATAACTTAAAGAGGTCATGCAAAATTCACTTAATTCACATAAATGTGATGAATGATAAAACATGATAAAAATGGTTTATGATGATAAAAATCCACCCAGTGTTTTTTAATCCCTATTTTAAAATCCCCTTTCTCAAATCAGGCTGTTCTGAGAGTCCTGTCAGAATTATGTAGTTCTGCTCAGGCCCCTCCCACAATATTTGATTGACAAGACATTAGCTCCGCCCCCTGAGTGAACTGCGCTGTCTGCTGTATTGACTCTGGTGCAGCATAAGACAAGATATATCCGATTAAAGCGATTGAGGTGTTTTGTTGTAGGATGTAATAATGAATATAGCAGTCGTCATTTACTTATCAGATTATTCTTTCCCTGGGAATTGAACCTATGACCTTGGGATTCCCATCACCATAATCTACTGTTTGAGCTATATAAATGCAATTTAATTGTTAACTTCCTAAAACTGTACATTTAACAGTATATTATTAGTACTTGCTTTACCTGGGAATCGAACCCATGACCTTGGTGTTACTAACGTTGTGCTTCACTGTTTGAGCTACATGAACCCAATTTGCTTTTTACTTCCAAAAACTGTACATTTAACAGTATTTAACTGTAAATTATTAGTTTTTGCTTTACCTGGGAATCGAACCCATGACCTTAGCATTGCAACCACCATGATCTACTGTTTGAGCTACATAAACACAATTTACTTTTTAACTTTTTAACCCTACATTTAACAGTATATTGCTAGTTAATATTAGTTTTTGCTTTACCTGGGAATTGAACCCATGACCATGGTGTTACTAACGTTGTGCTTCACTGTCTGAGCTACATGAATGCAATTTACATTTTAACTTCAACAGAACTAAATTTAACAGTGAATTATCAGGTCTTGTTTTCCCTGGGAATCGAACCCATGACCTCGGCGTTGTTACCCCCATGAGCTACATGAATACAATTTACTTTTTAACTTCCAAAAACGTGTAACTGTATTTACCAATTATCTGTCAATTCTGCCTGGGAATCGAACCTATGACCATGGGCCATGATTTACTGTTTGAGCTACAGCTGTCATAGAAAACCAGATATTAATTCG
Source organism: Oxygymnocypris stewartii (assembly GCA_003573665.1). Taxonomy (NCBI): domain Eukaryota; kingdom Metazoa; phylum Chordata; class Actinopteri; order Cypriniformes; family Cyprinidae; genus Oxygymnocypris; species Oxygymnocypris stewartii. Next base: position 5,317 of record QVTF01011430.1, read on the forward strand.
TTTTTAAAAGATATAAATACATCTAATGCTCAGTATGGTTTATTCGGTGTGAGGTCTATAATAGCTGGAGCGAGTTATTCATTAGTATACACATTCTCCTCACTCCCGGTTCAATCCTGGATTTGTTTTTTGAGCCGTGATTAATTTGATCGCTCTGGAAAGTATGAGAAGATGAACGTTGAACCATGACGTCAAAGGCAAGTCTGAGAAACCTTAACTGAGTTTATTAATTGAAATAAAATCCCCGGCTCGCTTTATTTAGCGTGTCCCGCCCTAACCTGCGTTTCAACTCAACTCCTCTCTTTTAGAGTGTCTTGCCCACGCCCGCCTGCGCTGATGATGTCACCCTGTGATGTCATCAGGAGATGTGATGACATCACTCCGGCGCAGCTGCATCAGAATCAATCTGAGCCACGACGGGCGGCGCTGTTTTTGGCCCCGCGCTCTGTTTGTAATGGGCTCCCTGGACAGATTCATGGTGTTGGGATCTGGGCCGAAACATGGCCGAAGTGATATTTGAGAGGAATGCAAGCGTCCCGGAGAGAAAGAGATGGAATTTCCCTCCTCGCATCTCCATCAGGAGTAAAGCAGAGATTACACTAACATTCGCCCATCGATACTGAAGCCAGCCAGAAACTTGTGAAAGCCACACACACCCGTGCTGTGCGTTCTCCCTTTGGCTCGTCTTTTCCTCACAGGTCTTTTCACAATCTATTATTTATTATAGTATGATTTGGCTCTGAACCGCGTTATGTTTGCGTCATCATTATACAGCAACTGTAGCAACATAACGACTTGGGAAAGAATGTGTTTTCATGTTTGTTGCTTTGGATTGAAGTTTATCTGAAGTAAGGTTATTATAGGATATCAATTTTTAATTATTCATGGCAATAGTTTAATTGGCATTTTTAACCAATGATTGCGTTCATACTGGTCGACTCATCGAGAAGAAGCTTAATCATCCAAATTTTAATTAATCAATTGGTAGTAGAAAATAAATAACAAGTAAGCAAATAAATGTTACATTGCAACTGTGGAAATATTTGAGGTACATGAGCCTTGTATTCGGCTTTGTGCGATCCTGTCACCATATTTCCCACAAATGTAACAATATTCCCTGAGTTATTCCACTAGACACGGAATCTCTCATTTCTTTTTCCAAATCTTCTCTTGTGTCTCGCCCATTTTCGCAGAGTATTATAAACATTTCTTCTTTTAAATCACTTTTAAGCACAGTTGGGTATTGTTTGAATTGTATCAATTCTGATTCTTATCAATTCCTATTTTTGATTCTAATGTTGTTAAAAACAATTATGTTAAACTTTTCGATATCAAACATGCAAAGCATGTATTTGCTGCTGAATACCATGAACAAAAATCAGCCGGCTACATAAAATCTGGACTCGATTAAGAGCTGTTTGTGTGTAGAATAGAGTCGCATCATTCTGGATAAATTGAGACTTTTTAGACAACTAAATAAAATCTGATGGAATTTATGAATGGAATGATTCAAAGACTCACTCAAGATTTACTCGATTCATTACTGGATGATAATCATATGTTCAGAAAACAAGACATAATATCTTAAGTCAAGCAAATGCATCCTGATTCAAGACTTTGTAGATATATCAAGAAAACAAGACAATAATACTGAGGAAGAAAATCAGGGGTTTCCATGTTAACACCACTTACAGGAACAATCCTCATCATCTTTATTTGAGTTTGAAGAAATGACTTTAACACAAAACAAACGAACTGAAGTCTGGCATCAAACTGGACCAAACATTCCCTAAGACGTTCTGTTGTCCAGCAGATGAGGCAAGTCCCAAATGTGTCAGATCTCAGAGCAGAACCATGTAATCTGAGTGATTTACTCATGATTCTGGGCAGAGAGTTCAGTTAATACGAGTGAGGAGCATGAACATAATGCAAAGAAAGCTTTAGATGAAATCCATTGACATGTTTGGTATTTCCCCTCATCATCGCAGTGGTTTGGAGGAACGTGTATTCGATGTCCCGTGTTCACTTCTGGCCCTCACTGGACTTGGCTTCAATCCAAACCAACTTTTCTGGCATCATCATATCACTGGCGCCAAGAGAGAGTGAGAGCGGAGATTTGGGGTTTAAGCTGTTGCAGCTGGAAACCTACAAAGTGTTAAGTTTTGGAGAAGGGCCCGGAGAGAAAGGGACTGGGGTGGGGGAATAGAAAAACATGAGTGTAGCGAGAGAGAAAGATGCCAGAACGTGTAACCTCAAAGTCCCGCCCGCTCAAAGACGTCACGCTCGGAGACAGAACCACGAACACGAGAGCTCGCTGACACGACTCAGAACACATGACGACAGCCTGTAAAAATGAGCCGTGATATGACACTTCGTCTACAAAAATATCATGCAATGCATCATTACACAAATAACCCATCGTGCATGAGGAGAGCTCTTTGAACTCACCCTGCACCAGATTAGTGTTCGATTATATTTACATTAAAGAGAAAAACAGCTTCTTCTCCACCAGTTCTATTCTTCACTCTATAAAAGTGATTTTCTAGTATTAAAAATCTTGAATCAAGACTTAAGAATTACACTCTTAAAAATAAAGGTGCTTCTTCACAGCAATGCCATAGAAGAACCAGTTTTGGTTCCACAAAGAACATCTCTTTCTTACCTTTTATAGCCTTCGTTCACCACTTTTGGAAGCTTTTGTGAAACTGAAAGGCTCTTCAGATGTTAAAGGTTCTTTATGGGATCATTTAGACAAAAAATGGTTCTTCTATGCATCGTGAAGTAGCTTTATTTTTAAGAGTGCAAAATGATTTTAGATATTTCATCTTGTTTTCTGAAAAACAAAATCAACATTCAAAAATATCTGCCAGTGGGGCAAGAATAATATTCTTGTTTAGGCTGTGAATTCGGAAAAAGGTGGCTTGCCCACTTCAGGTTGGTGGAGTGTTCCTGCCGCAGAGGAGTTTGAGTATCTTGGGGTCTTGTTAACGAGGGAGGGAAGGATGGAACGGGAGATTGACAGACGCATCGATAATGCAGTCGATGTACCGGTCTGTCGTGGTGAAGAAGGAGCTGAGCTGCAAGGCGAAGCTCTCGATTTACCGGTCAATCTACGTTCCTACTCTCACCTATGGTCATGAAAACCAAAAGGAGAAGATCCCGGATACATGCGGCCGAAATGAGCTTTCTCCACAGGGTGGCTGGGCGCTCCCTTAGAGGTCACTTGGGTGGAGCTCAAGAGTATAGCCGCTGCTCCTCGACATCGAGAGGAGCCAGCTGAGGTGGCTCGGGCATCTGATGCCTCCTGGACGCCTTCCTGGTGAGGTGTTCCGGGCACGTCCCACCGGGAAGAGACCCCGGGGAAGACCCAGGACACGCTACTGGACTGGGAACGCCTCGGCTAATCCCCCCCCCCGGAGGAGCAGGAGAAAGTGTCTAGGGAGAGGGAAGTCTGGGCATCTCTGCTTAGACGGCTGACCCGGCTCTGGATAAGCGGAAGAAGATGGATTGATGGAGGTTTTGAAGTAAGTTTTATTTTATTTATTTTTTTACCCCATTGGCAGATATTTTTGCTTGTTTTAAGTACAAAATCTTGATCTTTTTTTTTTAAACAAGCCATACGTTATTTTAATTGTCAATTGAATGCATATTGATTCAATACATATTAAACAAGATGAAAATACTAAGCAAGAAAATATTTTTTGCAGTGAAAATTGGTGTATCCGATTAAAATGGCTGGCCTTTCAAAAATTGTGTTCAGATCTCTCATTGGGCGATATTATCACCAAATTGTGGATTTAATCTTATTGAAAACTTTTCATTCAGTTAGCAGAGGTTTTGTATTTCTGATTGATCAGAGGTTTTATTAATCAGAGATCTCATCATTTTCACTCAAAAACACATAAGTTCTGATCAACGTGTTTCAAAATAAACACAAAACTTGTGCTGATTAAAAGAAAACTAGGCCGGTAATTTTAGACCAGGAGTACTTAATGTACCAAGATGGGGAAAAATCCCCCCCAAACATGACAACTATCACATTTTTGGGAAGTTATACCCTGTGTGAGCAAATTCAAAAATCTTAGTCCAATACGAAAACATTAACATTCAGGGACATAAAATGCTCCCCGGGTCAAAATGACCCGAACACAACTTGTAGATGAACTAATTAATATTTTCTCCAAAAATCAGCACCTTTGTTATGCTTAGGTGTTGTGGAGGATTGTTAGGACCTTGTTAAGGGGTTACGAAAATTAACCATGGTTTTACTACAAAAAACCATGGTAACCACAAATGAACCATGTTTTGCATCGCTAGCCATACTTGACTATGACTGCCAAGCTTCGTGGTGTTGATTGTCTCCATCTACATTTTGATTATCATTCTGAATCGATTCATAATCTTTTTCGTCTTTTTTGTTCAAAATATTGTTTATTTCTTTATTTTTTGTTTATGAAACTATTCAAGCGTTGATAAAAAAGAATGCATGAAGCTAGAAAAAAACTTGTTTGTTTACAATCAGATACTCTGTTCTTTATTTTGATGTTTTGTATGTTCAGATATTCATATAACACAATGTTAATACCTAAATAGGGACATAGTAGTATACTTAAAGTATGATGTAAAGAAAACTTACATAACTATAATACTACTAAACGCATAGACTATACTTTAAAGTGCACAAAAAATGCTACTACAAGTAACTATTAGTAAGTTCACTTTTAGTATAGTTGCAGTACAAACTAAAAACATTGATGTAAACTAGTTGTGTGTACTTAAAAGTATACTGTTATATACTAGAAAGTGGCCCAATTTAGTATTGAAATAGTACACTTACAAGTATATTACAAGTACACTGATATGTCTATACTTACTACATAAAGTGTACTTAAAATATACTTGAACTTTACTTAAGTATAGTTAATAAAATAAAGTTTAAGTATACTACTAGTACACTGATATTTGTATACTTACTACATAAAGTCTACTTAAAATATACTTGAACTTTACTTAAGTATAGTTAATAAAATAAAGTTTAAGTATACTACTAATACAATGATATTTGTATACTTATTACATAAAGTGTACTTAAAATATACTTGAACTTTACTTACGTATACGAAGTATACTACTTTTTGGTAAGGATGTGCATGTGGTATTTGTAGTGGTTATACGAATGGAACCCAATATGCCAAAAAACATGCTTACTACAATTTTACTGCAAGACAAGTTATTGTTTTTTATTGTTAAGTCTTGAGTGTATAAAAGCACTCTCTCCTCAACACAAGTTATCAATCATATCTGGTGCACAAACACTCAAATAAACTTTACTAGTTAACGCTTGAGCACATCACTAACCATCACTAGCTGCTTCACAAACTCCACTAATGAGTGTGATTTGATGGATTTGTGTTTGCGCTTGGATCATTCTCTCCCTGTGTGTTGTGAATGATCCTGTTTTTGTGTGTTTAGGGGCTGAGATCTCTTTCTTGACGCTGTCGGGCGAAGTTATAACATAATGTAAGTGTTCCCTGTAGATGAGCTCCAGATGTTTGAGGTGGGGCCGAGCAAAGATGATGACGAACTCTCGCTCCAGACGTCACTTTTTTGTCCTAAACGCAGATCCTAGACTCGGTTCAGCTTGCTTTATGATGCACGCTTAGCAAAAAATATGTCGTGGGAATGTGTGAGAGCAGATTAGTTGATGTAAAACCGATTGATTTGAGATCTTGCAGGAATGGTTTGCATTAAAGGTTAAAGCACACCAGAGAACTCAGCTTTCGATCAATCGCTGCCAAACCGAGTCATTAACCTTGTATTAATTTTGGCATTTTCTGTGGCCACGTTCTGATCGCTGTGGTTTCTAAAGAGATGTTTACCAAACACAGAGCTCCAGGCCTGAGATGCATTCGCTCGTAACATCGCAGGGTCAACAGGGTTATATTCTCCTACATTTGCATTCATGCATTTGGCAGATGTTTTTATCCAAAGCGACTCACATTGCATTCAAATGTTGTATCCGTTCATGCATGCTCGGGAAATCGAACCCATGACTTTGGCTTTTGCTACCGTTTACAGTTTATTACAGCTGCTTACATACAAAACAGTTTCTAAAAGTGACTCTCACACAGCAGAAACACACCAAATCTGCAAAACTAGACATGAATTATCATCCTTTTCAATTTCTGCAACACACAGTTCTCTATGTAACACACAGGAATTCATATTAAGGCAAAGGTGTTTGCATTTGAGATGTGTTTGTGATTTATTAGATTCAAGAGATGTGAGGCATTTTGCATTGTGTGTAATTCATTATGTGTAATGTTGTGAAAAAAATAGATAAAGTTTTGAAAATGTGTGTTAAGCAGCTGAAAAAAACCCTGTAAGGTCTGTGAAACACAAACGGTGATGTTGTTTTAATATAAGTAGATGATCTGTGTCTTTGACGTCAAACATAGAGCGACGTGTCTTGATGTGCCAATCTTGGCAAATGAGTTTTGAAATCAGAATATGGAACATTTTCATTGAATAAACAACCTTTTTTAACTTTAGAAGGCTTGTATATTATGTGCTTAATAGCTGTCAGCACCAAGGACTGTAACTAACGATTATAACTATAAAGTAATAATAATCGTTGTAATTGTGAGAATAGCATGCACTGTAAAAAAAAAAGTTGAGTAAGCTTAAAAGTTTAAGGCAAACAGCTTCAGCATATTTTTTGGTTGTTTTCTCAACTTATTGTTGTATAAACTTAAGGAAAAAAGTTGAGAAAACTCACAAATATGCTGAAGCTGGTTGCCTTAACTGTAACTTTTGTATTTTTACAGTGTGCACAAATATACAGATACATCCACAAATTAATAAATACAAAAACAGTCCACAAATATACTGATAATTATGATTTTTCAACATTAAAAACATTGGCAACCAAAAAAAAATAGTTTTTTTATTTTAGCTAGTTTCAGAATCTTGAAAGTGCATTTTTCGTTAAGTTTGTTTTTCCAATATTACGTATATTTTTTTTATTGTTGTTCATTATAGACAGCAAAAATCTTTCTTTTTTTTAAACTAGCTTTCATTTTTGTTTGCATTTAATTTATATTAATAACCGTTATTATCTGATGGATTGCACTTATCAATAGTGCAAAGCAACTATAACGATAACATAATATTGTTAAAATCACTTCCAGAACAATTAATTTTTCCAAAACACTGACAGCCAATCAGAATCAGAGTTTGACCATTTAAAGTGACAGACACCAAAACTTCAGCCCACTTATAATAAACACAACATTATTATCATCTGCTGGTGCGGACACTAATATGGATTTTTGTTATAATTAATTGTATAGTTATTGTTCTTGGTTTTTCTGCATACATTCGGCTAAACAACATCCTTTATTTTCTATAGAAGAAAGTCAAGAGGTCTAGAGAAATATCATCAGCTGAAATATAAGACATGTGTCCAAACAGTGAGCGCAAATCACATTTGCTGAACACTTTCGCACATGAAGGTGTGATGTTTGTGTGGTTGTCTAATTGGAGCTGATAGCAGAAACCGCCGTGAATCAGATTGTTTATTCTTTTGTCTGACAGAGTCGTGACCCTGCGGTTCGCCTCCGTTCAAACCAGCTGTGATTCGAGAGGAATATACAAAGACCGGCATTTTCATTAGTCTGTGGCGCTCTGGGAGCTCCTACCTACACTTATTTACGCCTTATCTTAGCTCAATTCCAGGGCAGAATTCAACTAAGCAATTCCCAACATTATCCCACTATGCTGCACACAGAAAAATAAGGGTTTCAAATTGGGTACAACAGCGTATCGTTGGAGCAGTGCCCTTAAAAGGACATATTGTACCTTTTTTTACCACTAATAGGTGCATATTAGTTCCTCAAGGGTACGTATTACTACTCTAAGATACTAATATGTTCCTGTGAATTAATTATAGCATGTATTTCAATTAATTGTTGATTGAGAGAGAGAGAGTTGTAAAGCTGCTTGCTGTGTCTTCACGTCTCTCTCTACAACAATTACTTCAAAAACGAGTAGAGCGAGTGTGTGTGTGTGTGTGTGTGTGTGTGTGTGTGTGTGTGTGTGTGTGTGTGTGTGTGTGTGTGCGAGCGAGTGATGCGTGTTGGTTAGTGTGCATCAATTAAAGCAGCGCATTAATATGGAACAACCTGTGCAGTTAAAACCAATTTAATCAACACCTGCCAGCCAATCAGAATAGAGTATTCTGACAGACCATGGGATAATGCTGGATATATTACATTGTTGCTAAGTATTTAAATATGTACGACAGAATACTTTGATTGTTACCAGATTGATTGTTCAAATTTTGTTCTCATCGCAAACAAACCAATAGCCGGGTTTCCAATCAAAGTTGCAAATTCAACTTGCGCAAAATTTGAATATCAGACTTTTCAAATAGTACGCGCATTCACTGAAACTGATAATCAACTTGCGTCTTTTTGTAATGTTGACTCGCCCAATCACACGTCGGTGGGCGGAGTTAGTGTAAATAGCCTCTGCCAACAAGGCATGCTGTTTGCACTTAGTGTAAATAGACACTCCGTTATAGGAATTACTGATAGATTTTTGCATGTTGTGTTTTGCAAAAAGTGTTTTATGAAATTCAAAGGCTGAGATTTGGTGTCTGGTTTTGGAGATTTGGTGTGTGCTTGTTTGAGTGACAGCTGAAGCATGATTATAGAACACAAACTTGAGCGCTTTACTAGTTTTTGAAAAGTTGCTCATTTTGGGCTGGGAACACCAAGTGCGCTCTCTTTTACTGTCGAGATCCGGTGAAAGTGCTCTAAGTTGGTGATCTGTTCAAGGATGAATCTTCACAGAGAACAGAGGTGTTTTAGAGTGTTTTTATGATTGTAAAAGAATCCAATCATGATTTGTTTCCAGCAGTGGAATGATTTCTGTGATTATCCTCTAAAGACTCGATGAAAAAAGTGCTCGTCAAATGCTGTTTCCATGACTGCGGTTCTGACATGCACATTATTTCAGCGCTCTCCGGTGTGTTTTTTGGCTGTTGCCAGGGCATATGCAAACAGTACAACTATACAATTACAGTTCTTCAGACCCACCATCAGCTGTGAACACCGAACGCATTCGATTAGCTGCTGAACACGAGCCGCAGAGCCCCCTGAGCTTCCCATCTGAGAGAGAACCCTGTGTGTGTGTGTGTGTGTGTGTGTGTGTGTGTGTGTGAGAGAGAGAGAGAGAATGTGTGTGTGTGTGTGGTGTGTGTGTGTGTGGTGAGAGAGAGAGATGTGTGTGTGTGTGTGTGTGTGTGTGAGAGAGAGAGAATGTGTGTGTGTGTGTGTGTGTGTGTGAGAGAGAGAGAAGTGTGGTGTGTGTGTGTGTGAGAGAGAGAGAGAATGTGTGTGTGTGTGTGTATGTGTGTGTGTGTGTATGTGTGTGTGTGTGTGTGTGTTTGTGTGTGTGTGTGAGAGAGAGAGAGAGAGAGAGAATGTGTGTGTGTGTGTGTGTGTGTGTGTAAGAGAGATAGAGAGAGAGAGAATGTGTGAGAGAGAGAGAGAGAGAGAATGTGTGTGTGTGGTGTGTGTGTGTGTACATGTGGGAGAGAGAGAGAATGTGCGTGCGTGCGCGCGTGCGTGCGTGCATGTGTGTGTGTCAGAAAGAGAGAGAGAGAGAGAGAATGTGTATTTGTGTGTGTGTGTGAGAGAGCGAGAGAGAGAATGTGTGTGTGTGTGTGTGTGAGAGAGAGAGAGAGAGAGCGAGAGAGAGAGAATGTGTATTGTGTGTGTGTGTGTGTGGTGTGTGTGAGAGAGTGAGAGAGTGTGTGTGTGTGTGGTGTGGGTGTGTGTGTGTATGAGAGAGAGAGAGAATGTGTGTTTGTGTGTGTTGAGAGAGCGAGAGAGAGAATATGTGTGTGTGTGTGTGTGTGTGAGCGAGAGAGAGCGAGAAAGAGAGTGTGTGTGTGTGTGTGTTGTGTGTGTGTGTGTGTGTGAGAAAGAGAGAGAGAGATAGTTTGTGTGTGTGTGTGTGTGAGAGAGAGAGAGAGAGAGATAGTGTGTGTGTGTGTGTGTGTGTGTGTGTGTGTGTGTGTGTGTGTGTGTGAGAGAGCGAGCGAGCGAGAGAGAGAATGTGTGTGTGTGTGTGTGTGTGTGTGTGTGTGTGTGTGTGTGTGTGTGTGTGTGTGTGTGTGTGTGTGTGTGTGTGTGTGTGTGTGTGTGAGAGAGAGAGAGAGATAGTGTGTGTGTGTGTGTGTGTATGCGTGCGTGCGTGCGTGTGTTGCATGTCCAGCTTTGCGTCCCAAGTGCAGCATTTGCATTCATTCTGCTGAGAGAGATTGATTTTGCAGAAAACAGCCGATCATGATGCAGCCTATCGGAGATCAAACTATACAAAACGTTTACACTGGAGCAGATGCATTCTCGTGATACAAGAGGTGAAGTGAGTTCGTGATGCTTCGAACTGTTCTCATATTCTGACACTTTCCAGAGAACGTCAGCTTTTTCAGCACATCAAATCATGTTTGACTCGGATAGATATCAACATGCCAAACTGTATATTTAACTATATTTTCAGAGTTATGTCAGTGAATTAGTTCATTTTGGGTGGATGGAAATTCTGACTGCAAAGCCAGCGGTGGTTTTTCACTCAAATCTTGGCTGTTGGCAAATTTGGCAAATATTATAGATTATATTATAGATCCTGCAATCAGGCATCCCCACTCAAGTCTGATTATCAATCAAGATGATTGGTTCTCCACGCATTGTGCATTGTTTGAAATGATGCTCAATTTGATGAAGAAAGGAGACGTCTGGTTGGTAAACTGTTTGTCTGTTTATCCGGGAAGAGACCACATTTGTGGCTTTGTTTATAATAAAACTTGTATCTTGTATTGTGTCGTGTCGGTGCATATGGACGCTGTCACCGCTCACTTTTGATCACACACATAGGCTGTTTGTGTTTGTTTTGATGGCATAGCTACATGACTCAATATGAGGATGAAATACAAAAAATATGAACAGCACTTGGGCCTGAAACAAACAGCTCGCTGCTTCTATAAACACAGAATCTGAGCGCATTTGATGAGTGGATGGTGAGAAAAGACCATTAAACTGCAATAAGACACTGAGAGAAAGAAAGCATGACACCAGTGTGATAAATGAGAATCCCACTGCTGACAAGTTCATTTTCCATTAGAAGAGGCCATCTGTAATTCATCATGTTAGCGAATGCGGGAGAGGAATTCAGATGCAAACAGATTGGCAAAATGCTGAGCGCTGAGATTCATTGGAGAAAAAATGCTGACGCTTTCACTGCTTTTCTACGAAGTACGCATGAAACTGACAGCAAAGACTCCACCCCTTGATTACATGCGTGTCTCCGCCCCTGTGCTCACATATGTGGCTCCACCCCCCTTATTTGATGAGGCTCCGCCCCGCCTCCCCAGATCTCAAATGTGAGGCTGCACTCGCTTCCCGTAGATATGTGGCTCCACCCCCTAATTTAATATGTGAGGCCCCACCCCTGATTTCACATATGTGAGGTTCCAACCCCGATTTAATATGCGAGGCCCCACCCCCTGATTTAATATGTGAGGTTCCACCCCCGATTAATATGCGAGGCCCCACCCCCTGATTTCATATGTGAGGTTCCACCCCCGATTTAATATTTTTTTACATGCATCCAAATAATCTCCATCGGACTGAAAAGTGTTTATATAAACACTTCAGAAAAAAATCTTCTAAATTGGATTCTAATCCGGTGACATCATAGTAGTTTCACTTAGGTTATGCTCAGGATACATAAATGCATATGCAAATGAAAATATGCATCAGATTGTAAAAACTGAGTTCATATAAACAGAATCATATTGGACTCCAGAAGACACTGTTCTGATCCTTACATGATACTTTTATGCTGTTTTTGAGCTTTACATTCTCCTAAACGTCTACTTTCGTGTTCCACAGAAGAAACGGGTTCGAAACAACATTTGAGTCATGAGAGAGAGTTACCGTCATGAGTTACTGCTTTAATTCCATTTCCTCGGTTTTGTCAGATGCAATGAATTTTGCAAGCGATAAATCTTGTTTATTGTTTTTGGATCATCGCATGTTTTGAGAGTTTAATGGCTTATTTGGACCCACGTGTACAGAGGAAAGTGTTTAGCAAGAGATAATTTATCCGATCAAATAACGAATCCCAGTAAATCTGAAACAAGACGTTAACTCCTCTGATTATCTGAAGCTATGTGCTGTTGCTTTCTGAGGGTCGTTATGCTGCAAAACATGATTTTCTTCCTTGTACAAATATCTACAAATTCTTGAATCAGGATCATAGACTGTAAAATACATGGACGTAGTGTCCGTGACGTCACCTGTAGGTTTCTGAAGAGCGTTTTTGAAGCTCAAAGTGGTCGGATAATCAAAAGTGGGCAAAAATGCGGGCGGCGCTGGTTGCTAAAATCACGCCCACCAAGCGCGACAATGGTGACAGCAGCGGCAATCCACCTGTCACTCAAGTGGCCACGCCCTTAATTATGTAGAGCTTTAAGGTTTAATATAAGTTAATCGGATGAGTAATACCCCCACCCCAAAATTAGCTATATAGACCAAAACCACTTTTTGCACCAGGCTGTAAACATGTTGTTTTCTGCTGTAAAGTTGGGTATTTTAACCTGTGGAGTCTATGGGATTGACTCCCTTTTGGAGCCCGTCGATGAATTGCAGTTTTAGTCACGTCCGTGTTGGCTTCACGAGAGCGAGCGGGAGGTTGCCGCTTGATCGGGATGCATTACTTGACAACATATTTTGTCTTGTTTGAGACACACAATCGGTTTGCATAACCAAAGAATTTCTGCACAAACGGTCTCAGGGAAGCTCATCTGCATGCTCTTCATCCTCATCAGGGTCTCGACCTGACTGCAGTTCGTCGTCGTAACAGACTTGAGTGGGAAAATGCTCACATTCGATGAAGTCTGCCACTTTGGAGAGGTGTTCTCTTCACGGATGAATCCCGGTTTTCACTGTACAGCGTGTATGGTGTCATGTGGGCGAGCAGTTTGCTGATGTCAACGTTGTGGATCGAGTGGTGGCCGTGGGGTTATAGTATGGGCAGGTGTATGTTATGGACAACGAACACAGCCATTGAGGAGTGGACCACAATCAACAACCTGATAGTCAACTCAAGGAGATGTGTTGCACTGTGTGAGGTAAATGGTGGTCACACCAGATACACACTGACTGGTTTTCGGACATCCATTCCCCCCCCCCCCCCCCCCCCCCCATTTTATTGTGGCCAGCCTAAGGCACACCTGTGCAATAATCATGCTGTCTAATTAGCATCTTGATATGCCACACCTGTGAGGTGGATGGATTATCTCGTTCACTAACACAGATTTACACAGATTTGTGAACAATATTTCAGAGAAATAGGCCTTTTGTGTGCATATAAAAGGTTAGATCTTTGCATTCAGCTCATGAAAAATGGGGGCAAAAACAAAAGTGATGCATTTATGGTTTTGTTCAGTATATTAAGACTATCCAAAGCTGCGTCCATCCATGTGACAAATTAACAGACGTAATCAATATATATGAAGTAATTACTGTGCTCTCTGTAGAATCTGTAGCTCTGAGTTTGTTTGATTATTGTAGATATTTATTTAATATCTGACCATAGATGCGAGAAGCAGCATCTAGAAAGATCTATGTCATCACTCTGGGTTCAAATTAACATAATTTATGTTCATCTTGCAGCATGTTTTTAATTACAAACACACACGACTTGACTTCAGATGCTGTTGATTTGACTGAAATACATCTAAATGTGTTATTATTATTAATTATCAGTGCTGCAGGATCTATCCGTTCATGATATATGGGGTTCACTTTCTTTTGATCAGTTCTCTGTGTTATGAGAATAAACTATGATTGTTAATTAA
>QVTF01011433.1:2500-19213 GCA_003573665.1 Oxygymnocypris stewartii
ACGATCTTCAACAGCCAGGCGTTCATTAAGGTGGGCGGTGGCGAGAAGGGCCGTAACTTCCAGGGTCAGGTCTCGGGGCTGTACTATAACGGCCTGCAGGTGCTGAAGCTGGCGTCCGAGAGCGACCCGAACGTTCAGGTGCAGGGCAACCTTCGTCTGGTGGGAGACGTGCCCTCTGTCATGAGCACCGACACCACCTCCACCACGCCGCTCGCAGACATGTCCACCACCATCATGGAGACCACCACCACCATGGCCACCACCACCACCCGCAAACAGCGCTCGCCCACCATGAGAGACAGCGTCACGCAGGTCAGTGTGTGTGTGTGTGTGTGTGTGTGTGTGTGTGTGTGTGTGTGTGTGTGTGAGAGAGAGTGTGTGTATGTGTGTGTGTGTGTGTGTGTGTGTGTGTGTGTGTGGTGTGTGTGTGTGTGTGTGTGTGTGTGTGTGCGCAGTAACACACAGTCTGAGAACAAACGGAGAAAACAGGAGCAAACACTTGTGCAAAAGTCAAAAGATTTGAGAAATAGTTATGTTCTGTTTGATTTAAAAAAAAATCGTATCAGGATTAAGTCCAAAAAACCAAGTGCAATATTTATGATAAAAATTGTGATTTATGATGTGATTTTAAACAATATGCCTGGATTTGTTTTTTTTGTTTGTAGAACTGAACATTTTGACCAAAGTTTTGTGATTATATCACAATATAATCTATCAAATAAATATGTATTTAATTAATTATTATTTAATCAAATATAGTGTAACACAGTTCATAGATCAGGGAAGAACATTCAAAGACTTTAATAATAAAATGAACAAACACAAAAGAAAAGCAGCAGCCCCTCGGGGACGACTGGCCCACACAAAACCCAAAATAAAGTCCAGGCCGGTTCCTCTCTCGTCTGGCACTGTGGTCGCTCATTAACATTAACTCCACCAGCTCTCGGACCCACCCCACTCGTCACACATACATTTTTAAATAAAAATAAGAAATATTACTATTGAAATATTTCACTAAAATAAAAATTAAGTACATATAACTACATTTTACAACTATTTTTATTTAATATTTTGTTACAAAATTCCCAATAAATTAGTCTTAATTTCCTCATTTTTCAAATGACTTAATTTAATAGTTTTTCTGTAAATATTTGTAATTTATAAATTGTTATAGATTTTTTATGTGACTACATTTTGGCTCATCATTTTGTGAATATGTATCAAAATGACTATAAAATGATGATACAAAATAAAACTAGGCCTATATAAATATTAATATTTCTCTAAATAACCATTTTTACATTATTACTGTTATATTTATATTTTATTCTGACAGAAAACTGGCTAAAAGCTTCTCTTCCTTCCACTGAGATGTGCAGCATGATTGTATAGCCACTCTAAGCCATATCATCATTTTGATTCATTGTGATAAATTGTTCAGTCTAGCAGAGAGTTGATTATATTTCACCTGAAATCCTCTTTGAAGTGTCTCGGTGGTGGTTTGATTCAGAATGAGTTCTTGACTGATGTAGAAATGCAGTAGAAGTAACTTCATTCTGCAGATCTGTAGCTGTGGCGCTGCTCCAGTAGTGTCTGAAACGTTTGTACGTTCTGTGTTTAAATGAAGCTGTCATGACGGGCCTACAGTCTAAAAAAATAACCCTCAGACATGTCAGATGTACAGCAGTGACCCTTAAATGTTCTCATGAGCCGTGCGACTGTAAACTGATTCCTATAACTCATCACACATGAAGACACACGCCGGCGTTCGCCTGCGGTTATGAGCGTTCCTCTTCCTGTACTGAGAGCGCATTCAAATCCAGATCAAAGGTTCAAAGGAGACAAAACATTCAAAACATTGGCCCATTAATATCTGGTTTCCGAGTCTGTGTCGTGAATGCATTCGCTGGGCAGCGGACGAATTAAACGCATACATATGACTCAAATGTCATGTTGGGTTACAGAAACACGTGGAGCTGAAATGTGCTTTTGATCCGCGTCGCTTCAAATGATGTTGTCTCTAATAAATATCACTTTATGAAATAAATAAGTGAAGAAACACTCCAGGCTTCAGCACTATAGTCTGCAGTGTCTCAGAACTAATTAACAGAAAACAGGATTGTGTCCTGCGGCTGGTTCAGCGAGAGCGAGCATCAAATAAATCTGCTGAGAACGAGTCAAATGACCGATCCGAGACCAGATTCACTGACCAGAACTAACGCCAACTACTCATTCTGTTCATACTCTTATTCATGTGTACGATTTTATCATCATAATTGCATTTTAGACGAGTTTTTGTTCCTAAGTATTTGGATAACAATCAGTGCCGTTTTTTTACTGATTAGTGTCTTTTAAAATTATTGGTTAGTATACAGTGTTGTTTTGAACAGTCAGTTTGTCATTCATTTTTGTGTCAGTTTTTCATTTTATATATTGATTTATTTTAGATATTTTGTACATTAACTAAACACACTGATTGTTTTATGGTTTGAGTTCTGACCCTGATAGACATGAGTGCAACAGTAGTGAACTATGTATGTACTAGAAAGAGACAGATGAACAGACGGGAAGAGAGAGGGATGGAAAGATGGACAGATGGATGGACAGAAAGACAGATGGATGGACAGATAGACAGATGGATGGATGGATGGATGGATGGAAAGATAGACAGATGGATGGACAGATAGACAGACAGATGGATGGACAGATAGACAGATGGATGGACAGATAGACAGATGGACGGACAGATAGAGAGATGGATGGACAGATAGACAGATGGATGGACAGATAGACAGATGGGTGGACAGAGAGAGAGATGGATGGACAGATAGACAGATGGATGGACAGATAGACAGATGGATGGACAGATAGAAAGATGAACAGACAGATAGACAGATGGATGGACAGATAGACAGATGGATGGACAGATAGAAAGATGAACAGACAGATAGACAGATGGATAGATAGACAGATGGATGACAGATAGACAGATAGACAGATGGATGGACAGATAGATAGATGGATGGATGGAAAGATAGACAGATGGATGGACAGATAGATGGATGGATGGATGGATGGATGGATGGATGGAAAGATAGATGGACGGACAGATAGACAGATGGATGGATAGATAGATAGACAGATGGATGGAAAGATAGACAGATGGATGGACAGATAGACAGATGGATGGACAGATAGACAGATGGACAGATAGATGGACAGACAGATAGATAGATGGATGGACAGATAGATATAGATGATAGATAGATAGATAGATAGATGGATGGATGGAAAGATAGACGGATGGATGGACAGATAGACAGATGGACGGACAGATAGAGAGATGGATGGACAGATAGACAGGATGGACAGATAGACAGATGGGTGGACAGAGGAGAGATGGATGGATAGATAGACAGATGGATGGAAAGATAGACAGATGGATGGACAGATAAAGAGACAGCTAGAAAGATAGATGGACAGATAGACAGATGGATGGACAGATAGACAGGTGGATGGAAAGATAGACAGATGGATGGATAGATAGACAGATGGATGGATGGACAGATAGAGAGACAGACAGATGGATGGATGGATGGAAAGATAGACAGATGGACGGACAGATAGAAAGTGGATGGATTCCATTCAGGAATGGATGGATGGATTCCATTCAGGGGCCATAGAAAGTGTACTGACTCAGTGCATCTCAGTGTGGTATGGTAATTCCTCAAACCAAGGACTGCAAAGCTCTGCAGAGAGTCATGCGCTTAGCTGAGCGCATCTCAGGGATCTACTCTCCCCTCTCTGCAGGACATCTACCTCAAACGCTGCAAAAGCAGAGCTGCTAAAATCATCAAAGACTCAAATCACCCCGGTAACCATCATTTCTGTTTACTGCCATCTGGCAAGCGCTTCAGGAGCATGAATGCAAAAACTGAGAGACTGAGGAGGAGCTTCTTCCCTCAGGCCATCAGGCTCCTAAACTCAAACTCATCCTCATAACAACTACATAACATCATAACATCTACAGGACTCAATTTAATAAACTGTAAAAACATCCATTATTCTCCATCATCCGCATTGCTGCTATGTGTACATACCCGGTACAACCTGTTTGCACATTCCTCTTGCACATCCCTGTTTATATTAATATTTATTAATCCACAGTATACTGTATTGCACATTTTATCTCATTGCACATTTTACTCTTTATTTTATTATTTGTTCCTATTTTTATTTTAGTCTTACCTATATTTATATATATTCTCTTGTGTTATGTTTCATTGTTTTATTTTTATTTATTTTGCACTGTCCATTGAGCAGACCTGTCCTGACTTACATTTCACTACTGATTATACCCTGTATGATTGTGTATGTGACGAATAATAAAGAACCTTGAACCTTGAACCTTGGATGGAAAGATAGACAGATGGA
Source organism: Oxygymnocypris stewartii (assembly GCA_003573665.1). Lineage (NCBI taxonomy): Eukaryota > Metazoa > Chordata > Actinopteri > Cypriniformes > Cyprinidae > Oxygymnocypris > Oxygymnocypris stewartii. The sequence goes on from QVTF01011433.1 coordinate 6,935, forward strand.
TGGACAGATAGACAGATGGAGAGACAGACAGATGGATGGACAGATAGACAGATGTAAAGATAGACAGATAGACAGATGGAAAGGTAGACAGATGGAAAGAGACAGATGGACAGAGACAGATGGACAGATAGATGGACAAATAGATAGATAGATGGACAGATGGAGAGACAGACAGATGGATGGACAGATATACAGACAGATGGAGAGACAGACAGATGGATGGACAGATAGACAGATAGATGGACAGATGGAAAGGTAAACAGATGGATGGACAGATATACCGACAGATGGATGGACAGAAAGACAGATAGATGGACAGATGGAGAGAGAGACAGATGGATGGACAGATAGATATATAGACAGATGGTGAGACAGACAAATGGATGGACAGATAGACAGATGGACAGAAAGACAGATAGATGAACAGATGGAGAGACAGACAGATAGAGAGACAGAGGGAAGTGTTGTCATTCACAGGTCTGATCAGAAGCTCTTTGTTCTGCTGGAGAATCTCTGCTGACTGTGGGTTTTTCCTCAGAGAGACTAATTTTCTCGATATGTTCATATGCTGAAATTAGTTTGACGTGTCACGAGAAACAGATGAGAATGATGTCAGATGCTGTGTCTGGAAGCTGTGGCTCAGAGACGACTGTCTGCAGAACTCTGTATATTCAGATATGACAGTATATATTTACACTTGGACACCTGATTAATGGACTGAAGACAGAGATTCACAGAGCTGCAGTCAGAGAGCATGAGGGATCATCACATGACAGCGGTCTCTGTGAATGTGTTTGGTGTTTGATGTATTTTTAATTCGTTATATTGAAGAAGGACACTGTACTGACTGTCAAGTCAAGTCAAGTCACCTTTATTTATATAGCGCTTTTAACAATACAAATTGTAACAAAGCACTGCACAATATCAAAATAGGCAAATTGTGTCAATAATGTAAAATGACAGGATTTAACACTCAATTATCAGCTGAATGCATTTCATTATTGAATTTAGTAATGGCATTGTCCAGCTTAGTTCAGTTTAAATAATATCTGTGCAATCAAGTCGATCAAGACTGTCTTGTGTCTTTTTTTGCAGAATACTGACGATCTGTTAGTAGCGTCAGCAGAATGTCCGAGTGATGATGAAGATCTCGAGGAGTGTGAGCCTGGAAACGGTGAGTCAGTCTTACCATCCGTGTGTGTTTTTATATGCGTTAAACACCACACACACACACACACACACACACACACACACACACACACACAATCTCGTCCAGTGTGAAGCTGTGATTGGACAAAATATGCCTCAATTCAAGATGACAGTCACAATATTGAACATAATTTAGTAGGAACTCTTATGGTTTAAAGTTATTAATACATGTATATTGTACTATACAATGTCTTTTATCATTTTCGTTTCATATAGTAGCTTTGATTGGTGGAGCCTGATTAATTATAAGTATAATTTATAATAAATATAAATTAAGGAAACTAAATGAGATTAGTTACTTGTGTTCACGTAATTTTTTGATAATTTCAGACTCCTTTGAATGTATATTCTGAAAACGAGTTGTATTACACAGTTTGCAGTGTCAGGGCTGTTTATCAGTGGTGTTGTGAATGGATTGTGTGTGTTTGGGCTGATGTCTGTCTGTCAGCTTATATGGATGAGGTTTAACCCAAGGGGCAACCTCCCGCTCTCTCGTGAAACCAACCAACACTGAAGTGACTAAAACTGAAATTCATCGACTGGCCGCTTGAGGCTGGCTCCAAAATGGAGTCAGTCCCATAGACCCCCCCCCCGCTTCACTAATGCAGCACAAGAGCTCAGATCTGATGTATTCATGCGGTCTCAGGTCATGTGATTGATGTGCTATGAGACTTGTCTCCTGTTTCATATCTATCTATCCCAGCAACACCATAGTTGCCAGAATCCAGCTATCCGCTACCTAGAAACCACTGATAACACCTTAGCAACTTCCTAGCAACTACCAAGAATGTTTCGGGAACCACTCAGAATACCCTAGCAACCTCCAAGGCACACCATAGCAACCAACGAGGGTGAGCAGCAGGTCATCTGTGTTTTTGAAAGCAAATATTTATATTGCATACTGGAGCAGACAAAAGGACAAAGATAGCAAACAAATTGTGTGACACTCGTCAAATGCTGGACAACAAAGTAAAAGAAAACAAGAAAGATGAAGTTACAAATCAAACACAGAGATGAGAGAGAGAGAGAGAGAGAGAGAGAAAGAGAGAGGCTGTGACTGGCATCAGCATGTTCCTCACGTTTGCTGTATCATGGGAGACGGATGAGCCACAGACAAAGCAGAGAGATACTGATGGATAAATGGAGGGATGGAAATCTCTGCATTGCGTTTCTGCTCCAGAGTCCCACAGAAACGTCCCTCATCTCAGCTGATCTCCACGGGCTAATTAATCTCTGCCCTGATTAGAAGATCCTAACTATATCATTCACTGGAGCCTGCAAACCATTTTCTAGTTTATAACGAGCTGAAACTACAATCACACAACAAACTGACTGTTGCACACAAGAGATAAACACTACAGTCGGTTACACATAAACACACTACAGCGTGATTGTTACACACACGAGACAGTCTGACTGTTACACACAAACACACTACAGTGTGACTGTTACACACACAAGACAGTCTGACTGTTACACACAAACACAGTACAGTGTGACTGTTACACACACTACAGTGTGACTGTTACACACAAACACACTACAGTGTGACTGTTACACACACAAGACAGTGTGACTGTTACACACAAACATACTACAGTGTGACTGTTACACACATGAGACAGTTTGACTGTTACACACAAACACTATAGCCTAACTGTTACACACACGAGACAGTCTGACTGTTACACACAAACACACTACAGTCTGACTGTTACACACAAACACACTACAGTCTGACTGTTAACAAAAACACTACAGTGTGACTGTTACACAACAAGACAGTCTGACTGTTGCACAAACACACTACAGTGTGACTGTTACACACACGAGACAGTCTGACTGTTACACACAAACACACTACAGTGTGACTGTTACACACACGGGACGTCTCACAGTTACACACAAACACACTACAGTGTGACTGTTACACACACGGGGTGTCTGACTGTTACACACAAACACACTCTAGTGTGACTGTTACACACAAACACACTACAGCATGACTGTTACACACAAACAACTACAGTGTGACTGTTACACACACGAGACAGTCTGACTGTTACAAACAAACAACTACAGTGTGACTGTTACACACACACGAGACAGTCTGACTGTTACAAACAAACACACTACAGTCTGACTGCTACAGACAAACACTACAGTGTGACTGTTACAAACAAACACACTACAGTCTGACTGCTACAGACAAACACTACAGTGTGACTGTTACAAACAAACACACTACAGTCTGACTGTTACAAACAAACACTATAGCCTAACTGTTACACACACGAGACAGTCTGACTGTTACACACAAACACACTACAGTCTGACTGTTACACACAAACACACTACAGTCTGACTGTTACACACAAACACACTACAGTCTGACTGTTACACGCACAAAACAGTCTGACTGTTACAAACAAACACTACAGTGTGACTTACACAAACGAGACAGTCTGACTGTTACGCACAAACACACTACAGTGTGACAGTTACACACACGGGACAGTCTGACTGTTACACACAAACACACTACAGTGTGACTGTTACACACACAAGACAGTCTAACTGTTACACACAAACACACTACAGTGTGACTGTTACACACACGGGGTGTCTGACTGTTGAACACAAACACACTTCAGTGTGAATGTTACACACACGAGAGAGTCTCACAGTTACACATAAACACACTACAGCGTGACTGTTACACACACAAGACAATCTGACTATTACGCACAAACACACTACAGTGTGACTGTTACACACAAACACACTACAGTGTGACTGTTACACACACGAGAGAGTCTGACTGTTACACACAAACAACTACAATGTGACTGTTACACACACACGAGACAGTCTGACTGTTACAAACAAACACACTACAGTCTGACTGCTACAGACAAACACTACAGTGTGACTGTTACACACACGAGACAGTCTGACTGTTACACAAAACACACTACAGTCTGACTGTTACACACAAACACACTACAGTCTGACTGTTACACACAAACACACTACAGTCTGACTGTTACACGCACAAAACAGTCTGACTGTTACAAACAAACACTACAGTGTGACTTACACAAATGAGACAGTCTGACTGTTACCCACAAACACACTACAATGTGACTGTTACACACACGGGACAGTCTGACTGTTACACACAAACACACTACAGTGTGACTGTTACACACACAAGACAGTCTAACTGTTACACACAAACAACTACAGTGTGACTGTTACACACACACGAGACAGTCTGACTGTTACAAACAAACACACTACAGTCTGACTGCTACAGACAAACACTACAGTGTGACTGTTACACACACGAGACAGTCTGACTGTTACAAACAAACACTATAGCCTAACTGTTACACACACGAGACAGTCTGACTGTTACACACAAACACACTACAGTCTGACTGTTACACACAAACACACTACAGTCTGACTGTTACACACAAACACACTACAGTCTGACTGTTACACGCACAAAACAGTCTGACTGTTACAAACAAACACTACAGTGTGACTTACACAAACGAGACAGTCTGACTGTTACAAACAAACACTATAGCCTAACTGTTACACACACGAGACAGTCTGACTGTTACGCACAAACACACTACAGTGTGACTGTTACACACACAAGACAGTCTAACTGTTACACACAAACACACTACAGTGTGACTGTTACACACACGGGGTGTCTGACTGTTGAACACAAACACACTTCAGTGTGAATGTTACACACACGAGAGAGTCTCACAGTTACACATAAACACACTACAGCGTGACTGTTACACACACAAGACAATCTGACTATTACGCACAAACACACTACAGTGTGACTGTTACACACAAACACACTACAGTGTGACTGTTACACACACAAGAGAGTCTGACTGTTACACACAAACACTACAGTCTGACTGTTACACACACGAGACAGTTTGACTGTTACACATATGAGACAGTCTGACTGTTACACACAAACACACTACAGTGTGACTGTTACACACACGAGACAGTCTCACAGTTACACACAAACACACTACAGTGTGACTGTTACACACACGACACAGTCTGACTGTTACACACAAACACACTACAGCGTGACTGTTACACACACGAGACAGTCTGACTGTTACACACAAACACAGTACTGTGTGACTGTTACACACACAAGACAGTCTGACTGTTACACACAAACACACTACAGTGTGACTGTTACACACACGAAACAGTCTCACAGTTACACACAAACACACTACAGCATGTGTTACACACGGGGTGTCTGACTGTTACACACAAACACACTACAGTGTGACTGTTACACACACGAGAGAGTATCACAGTTACACACAAACACACTACAGTGTGACTGTTACACACAAACACTACAGTGTGACTGTTACACACATGAGAGTCTGACTGTTACATAAAAACAACTACAGCGTGACTGTTACACACACGGGGTGTCTGACTGGTACACACAAACACTACAGTGTGACTGTTACACACACGAGAGAGTCTCACAGTTACACACAAACACACTACAGCGTGACTGTTACACACAAACACTACAGTGTGACTGTTACACACATGAGAGTCTGACTGTTACATAAAACAACTACAGCGTGACTGTTACACACACGAGACAGTCTGACTGTTACACACAAACACACTACAGCGTGACTGTTACACACATGAGACAGTCTGACTGTTACATACAAACACTACAGTGTGACTGTTACACACATGACACAGTCTGACTGTTACACACAAACACTATAGTCTGACTGTTACACACACACACACACACACACACACACCACAGTCTGTTACACACAAACAAACTACAGTCCAACTGATTTTTTTATGGGCTTTTGCCCTTTTTATTAGTTTTATTTTAAAAAAAAGTCTGTTTCGTTTTATTTTATTTTTTTCAGTTTTGGTAACTTTATCATGGGCTTTTGTCATGTTAAATCGTTTTTTTGTGTATGTGTGTGTGTGTGGGGGGGGGGGTATATTTATTTTAGCTTTAATTTATTTCTAATTCCGGTTCAGTTTTAGTAATGTTATTATTTTAAATTATTTTAGTTAGATCCCAAGACAACATTTCTAATTTTCACAATTGTAACTTTTTTCATTTAATAATTCTATTTATGTATTTATATGCAAAAGTGATTTTTAATAGTTTTAGTTAACAACACTGTATGCAGTGAATAATCTATCTATATACTTGCATTATATGTGAGAGTATTCCAACACTGAATACTTATGTATATAAATAAAAAACATATATATAAGAACAAGAAGCGTGTTTTGATTTATAGCTTTATAAATTGGTTTAATTGGCTTTATAGAAACAATAAAGCAGCTCTGTGTCTCGAATATAATTCGAGTATAATCAAGATATTCTTGATTTATTAGTTTCAGAAGCAAGTCTAACAAAACAAACATGAATATTTCAGCACGCTGCATATGAAATGTGTGGTTTGATGTGAAGCGAGTACATTTATAGAGGTTAATCTCAGTCTCTCTGAGCATCTGGGCTCCCGGTGTCTTCTGTTGTCAATTATTAAGCGTCGGGGGACGGTCTCACCCCCGCCATCACTCTAGTGTTCAGCTTCAAAATCAAATCAGCTAAGAGAGAGACAACTCCAATCTCAGCCTTTCCCGTGGCCCGAGCGCCCGCGGCAAACAGCAGTCACATTTACAGCTTTCATTACTGTGTGTGTATGTAAACAGGCTGCTGAACTTCAAAAACAAGCTGGACGTTTTTCTGGACATAGGATTCATTCATGTGATCCAGTAGAGCATCCGCTCGACTCGCAGGGTTCTGCTCAAACATCCAGGACAAAACGCTTCTTACTTACTTTCCAGTACAAATATCTAATCATTTTCAAATCAAGATATTATTACTTGAGAGGCAAAACCAAGTTAGACAACAAAAAAAACAAAAACAAAAAGTTTTTACACTTTAAAAAATAAATTATCTGCCAATTACAAATGTGGAAGAAAATCATATTTTGCGTTGCATTTAGACGTATAGCTCATAAGCATGAACAATATTGGGTGGAATGTAACTATGTAATTACTGAGAGGGATTACTTTTGATTTTTCTGTAATTTAGTAACTGTTACTACTGATGTAGTTGCATTAAATACTTTATAAGCTGTAAAACATATTCTATATAAAACAATAGTGGATTTAACATAGCATTGTAACATCTAATGTTAGAAAATCTGTTTTAATGCAATCTTTAAATACGTTGGTCATCTCAAGAATCATTTATTCAACTTTATTTATTTGAAATATTTAAAAGAGACATTTAATGTCTGTCCTTGTATTGTTCAACTGGTCCAGGTGGATATGGCATGCATTACTTTTTAAGAGATAGTAATCTAATTACACTGTCGAAGATGAAATTAGCAGCTAGTAATTAATGACTTGTTTAAAGTAACTTACCCAAGACTGATCATAAATTCAGTGAGCTTTCAAAGATGTTTTGTTTTTGTTTTCTCCTTCTCAAAACTGCAGTGTAAGCACAAATGTGGTGTTTTTACTGTATTTGAGTTGACGCAGGTGCTTTGTGCTAGTTCAGGATTATTGATTTAATTCTGTGCATATTAATGACATGCGGTTTGCCAGTTAACATACAGTGTGTCTTTGGTAGTTTGTCTGGCTTGAATTGCATCTCTCATTTGTTGCAGTTTTAAGGAATAAAAGCATGAATAAAGCGGCAGTCATTACTCGAGTTACTGATGGTGCTCACAGTGGCACTTACTCACTCCAGACAAACATCGTGAAACAAGTGAGAACGGCACTGCACTGAGCATGTGAGATATTCGTTTATACGCATGAGTCACGATGCTATTCTGATGTTGTTCTTGTTGTCAACGCAACTGTTACAGGAGGCAAACTTTGACCAATCACAGACTACTGTAACAACGATTTCTACTCTTTAAAGAGATTTGTCACGAACACACAGACAGGCTGATGGGTTGTGCACACGTTCACTGACTTGTGCGTCTGCGGATTGATGGTTTGAGAAGGTTCATCGTTCAGATCTCTTCGCTCGTTTCCATCAGTTCTCCTTCAAGTGCATTTTAGAGAAGATACTAGAAGGTATATTCCAGGTTCCCCTCCCACGAGGGATCGATTCTGCGCTCTCTGGGAACAGATTGCTCTGGATTTCCTTACATGTCGTAAGATATTCCAACAAATTTAATAAAAGCAGGAAATATTGTTGTGCCCAGTGGCGCATTAACACATGGCCTCGTATAATTCACAAACCGGCAGTGCCAGTTACTGAAATATCAGACTCTATTCAACACTCATGACAGATCGTTCTTCTAAACGGCTAGTCGCCTCCAGCAGCTTTTTCTAGAAATGGAAATAAAAGATTTTCCAGCGGTGAACGGGCATTAATTTTATAACGAACTGGTCCCCAGACTCTCAAACCGCAGACGCACGCCTCTACTCTGGGGCTGTTGGGTGGGATGGTCTCTGTGAAAGATGCCATTAACATACTGTTTCCTTTTCAGCTTCTAACAGACATATATGTGTGTTCTGAATGTTAATATCACCTTTTCTCCTGGTGGATTCTTTGAGCGTAATGTTCATCAATATGCAAACAGGATGGTCTTTTTGAAGGTTCTGCTGGTTAAGGGGAGGGTGCCGTGTTGATGCCATGGTTTGAGAAGGTTTCCCAAAGCCCACGGATCATAACTAAACAGTCCCCCCCCCCAAGCATTGTTTGACACACTAATTTACCTCATCATATGAATAACAATAATGTGCATTATGTGTTTAAACAAAACAATCTCTTCTGCACCCCGTTTTCCTAGAGTAATGCTCCTTCTCAGGTGTTTATGCCACAGATTAAACTGTTTGACAAATCCTAATGAATACGTCTTGTGTAATTTTACGTTTTTGACGTTGAGTTCCAGAGGAAAACTGGGTTTTGTTATTCATGGTGTGAGATTTTCAAGGGACGGGGTTATGGATAAGTATCTTGAAAGATTTGGTCTGTGTTTGGGGGGGGGGGTCTTGTGGGACAGTAATATGAAAATATCACCTTCGGTATCCCGGGGTGAGAGTGGGAAGTTTTGCATATAGATCCTCATCATTAGCGAGCTATCACCATGCCAACGGGGAGCGGGGATTATGAGCTTTATGTGCTCCGGGAAAACGTTCAATGAATGATGAATTCTAAACACTTTACCAACTTTGAAACATGGGCTTAAATTTGTTTATCACTATCCCAGAACAATCTTACACAGCTTTCTTTTTGTAATTGTTTTTTTCATGCAAAAATCATGCGGCCAATTTGTTGATGTAAGTGACCTGTACTACGTGGTTTGCTCTCTTCTTAAACATGCAGTTAGTGAGTGGAGGTTAGCACAGCTAGCATTAGCACAGACATAGAACTGTTTTTGTAGGATTTTTACATGAATGTACATTCTAGCTGGTCTAGCACATCCTTAAGTTTTAATGTTTCTTTGTATTACTCTAACCCTGTAATGTATACGACTGTAATGCCTTAGCCTTAGCCTAGCTGTTTATAGTCTGATTTTAAATAGATGCTAATGAAACTAACTTTAGAACTAACCTCATTAAGTCTTAGTGCTGTTCTAATGGTGGTTCTTGTCTCTCTCTTGTGCATTCATTTGCTCAGGTTTCAACTAACCCCGTGTTCCTTCTCTCTTTCATCCTAGGAGGTGAACTAGTGTTGCCAATTATAACTGTGGATTCCCTTGACCCCCTGTCAATTGTGACTCGTTACCCCGTTATTCCCTCGCCCCCGACCTATCGCCCCTTCCTCACCTCGCTCGAGACCACCAAAGAGTCTATCCCCTTGCCCGGCCAGCCCCCCTGTCTGCTGGATCAGGAGGACTGCGAAGAGCCCATGGAGGTCTCGGCCTATGGCTCGGGCGAGATGACTGAGTCTGACGATGAGGACTACTATAAAAACTCCCCCCTTGTCACTGACCGGACCGTACTCCCCCCTCCCCCCGCGGCTGGGAACCCCCGAGGCGACCGGCCCTTCGCCCGTTTGCCTGAGTCCCATCGCCCGCCGCTCTCGTTCACCCCCACGGCCCCCCCAGTGTCCCGGCTCAAACCCGGCATCAACAGCGGCCCCAACATCCCCGCGGGTAAAATGAACACCCGCGACCAGGTGCTGCTGCCGCCTATTCAGCCGTCAGGCGACCCTGAACATGGCGGGAGGCACCGGCACATCCCAGGTATAACATATCCTCCCAATTTCCCCTATGTGCCCACTACAGACCCCTCGTCGCCGGACCGGGGGCCTCCAGGAGCAGTGGAGGTGATCCGAGAGTCCAGCAGCACGACAGGCATGGTGGTGGGCATCGTGGCCGCAGCCGCTCTCTGCATCCTCATCCTGCTCTACGCCATGTACAAGTATCGCAACCGCGACGAAGGCTCCTACCAGGTGGACCAGAGTCGCAACTACATCAGCAATTCGGCCACACAAAGCAATGGCGCCCTAGTGAAGGAGAAGCAGCCCGGCACAGCCAAGTCGGGCACAAAGAGCAAGAAGAACAAAGACAAAGAGTATTACGTCTGAGCTCGGCCTCCAGAGGGACCGAGGCGGAAGCGAGGGGGAGAAGGAGAGAGATAGGATGAGGAATGGAAAGGGAGGTCCGGGTATATGTCGGCAGTTTACCGGTCACATTTAGAGCTCTGACATCAGTCTTCTTTAATTTCCCGTCTCGTCTAGCTGTTGGCCTCATTTCCAGTAAGAGCTAAAGAGTTCGAAAGCATCTAGGGTTCAGAATCATACCCTCCCTCATTTCCATTTTTGATAGCTAATCCCTATTACAAAAAGAAACTCTGCAAACCTTTTGTATTGAAGAAAATTGGAAGCTCTAGTTTGTTCTTTGTAAATATTACGCGAGTCCTCAATATTCAGATCATCTCCTAACCTGATGTCAAAACACCCGTGTGCGCCAGGCTGCTTTGGCGATCCATTGTTGCTCCATCAGAGCATTGGATGCAGTTGAGAATCTTTTGGGAACGAGACCAGTTCAGCTGGAGTGGCTTGGCATAGGTGACATTTCAGGAACAGATGGTGCTGAAAACGTTTAGCAGCCACACTCCTCCGTAATACTGCCAAACCAGCTCTGTGTCAAATCCGTCTCCCACTCTTTCCAATTGCTTCACATTTCCATTCTCCGCTCCCTTCATCCCTCTCTTTCTCCGCACCCTTTCTTGGCTTGTTCTCTCTTTTTCTCCTTGTCCTTGGTGCTCAGGAGCAGATGCAACGTAATTATGTTGTGTTTCCAGCATGTGGTATTCAAAATGAAAAGAGACAAAAACTGTTTCTGGGGAGAGAATACATATATATCTATATATCAAACCGTTACAACTAGCGAAACATCTGTGGATGATCCCTTCAGCCGTCAGGACTCTCGGAGGCCCGCGGTCACCCTGCGTTCCAGCAAATATTCGTCATGTGTTTTTGGGGTTCGCCAAGGCTCCATCCTGGATCCGCTAAGGATCTTGGTTTCTGCTCCACATTCAAGAACCCGAAACCCCCAACAGCAAATAGATATATTCATATACTTGAAAAGACAAAGGGACACGAGCGACTAGAAGTCTGACGCGATCGATCAAGACCCATATCACGTCAACAAACCGTATCAGTGGAAAACAGCAGAGCAGGATGTATTTTCTGTTTTATATGTGTGTGTGTGTGCGTGTTTTTCTTTTTATTTAATCACAATGTCAAAGGAAAAAGACAATAACGTTCCAGTTAATGTACATCCCGAGTAGGGAACTTGAACTCACCTCCAACTTTGACCAAGTTCTCTCAGGAGGAAAGTAGGTATATGAACTTTGCACATTTAATGGAACGAACTCTCTCGAAAGAAAGACAAAATGGCCTCTTGCTTGGAAGATGTACATCTTGAACTCTAGTATTCTAATTTCTCGACTCTATTAAAAGAACTAAACTCTACATTGAAAAGAAAATGTTTAAAACAGTTTGTGAAATGTCTAAATATTTGAATCTCATCC
>QVTF01011434.1:0-19213 GCA_003573665.1 Oxygymnocypris stewartii
TTTTTATTAAACACCCTTCTGTGAAGGCCTGCCCAATCTAACTATTAGTAAAATTAATGATTAATAATTTAGCCGTAAATAAAATCACCCACATGATAACCTTTCACCTGACGACCTCATCCGAACGATCCCTCACGCTCAGGCACCACTTCAATATCGTCCGCGCCACGGTTGCTTGTTTACTTATCATTATTATTATTTTACAAGAACAACGTGAAGAGAACATGCATTGCACAGCTTTTGTTTAAATCGCTGTGTTTAGCCTGCAGCAAACGCCACTTCTAACGTTATACACAGCAGCAGCACCATAAACAAAGGTGCATGTGTTCACTTCGTTCGTGCTATTTGAGGGAGAAAAGTTTCATGGGGGTGGAAGGGTCTGGTCTTTTTAATGTCATTTGACTAAAATCTATTCATACTTTTACTTTTATTGTTACAGTATTTACAGCATCCGCATCAATACGCGTATCAGCAAGGAATGCATCACTATACATTGCTGTTATGATATTTTGTGCACAGCCCTATTTAAAGCCTTGTTTCATGTGCCTCTTTTATATTTTGAGCACCTGCCCCTCCAAAGGTCTCTGCACAGCCCTGCTTAAGAATACACTATAGAATTAGATTTTTTGATACTATGTTGGAGTTTAGTTCAAAGGACAAATCTTGGTCTCCAATCCTTATAGTTTGCGAGATTCACATTTGATGTTTGTTTCTAACAATGTCCACATTTAATTTTCATATTCCTTGTCAGTTGTCACAGCCTCAAGAGGGCGACAGACAGTTATTTCAGCTCATCTTGAAATCGTGTGCATCCCAAACAGCCGACATTTAGTGGGAAGTTGAACCATAGACAATATAGGTAGACGCCCCATGGACTGTCGCTGCCTATTGGAGCTGACTTACTGCGCGGCCGCCATCTTGGATGGGTCCCCAAGGCACCCCCCCCCCCCCCTGCATTTATTTCTACTGAGGAAGGTGTATCCCCAACTACAATAATCATAACTCCCCGAATTTTCACACGGTTTGGTTTGTTACAAACGGCAGAGATTTAGTTATGATACAGGACGCTGTCACACATTGAAAAATACGTGCTTTCATGCTAAAATACTTTATATTATGCTCTTTAACAAAGACATATGGTAGGCTACAGCATATACATTTTATATTTTAATAAAGAAACAAGTTTGATTTTGTTTATTTGAATGTATTTCTCTCACTCACACACACACTCTCTCTCTCTCTCTCTCTCTCACACACACACACACACACACACACACACACACACACACACACACACAAGATTCTTTTCCTTCAGATCTTCCATAAGTCTCTTTACGGTTTTCTTTGCTCTCCGTCTCCTTTGCATTTTGCTTCTCCCGCTCTAGACACTCCACTCTAGCCAAAGCTTCACTGAGTCTGGCCTTTAGACGAGTAGGAGAATTGGGCAATGCATATGAGTGAAGGATGAAAATATTTTCAGTGATGTTTATTTCATACCACTCACAGTTGTTTTGGTGCATAGCACTGCATATGTGCAAGCACACATTCTTAATTTCTTACCCGTAATATCACTGCCAGCACCATGAGTATGGGAAAGAGAGAAAGGGTGTGTGGGTGTGTGTGTGAGAGAGAGTGTCAGTTAAAGAGGGTGTGTATGTGTTCACGTGTGTATTTATTTATTTATAACATATCAAAAGTGTATATGTGAGTATGTCTGAAAAGAATTGCAGAAAGCAAGGGAGAGATTTTGATATGACCAGAGCCATGATGCTCACAGCTGTATGGGACATATCAAATAACCTACAAATACTCACATCATTGGGCTGAGGTTCGCTTTCAGGGAAATGCTGAGAAAGGTCCACTGGTAGGCTCTCTTCAGGTTTTCCTTGAAGTTTTTGTGTTCCTAGTCACAACACAACAGGCTAAAATATAAGAAACATAATAATTAAAAACAACTTCATTAAAAACACTTGAAAAGGTTTTGGTATCCCACAGTGTATTGCAATACACAATACATCACTAATTCCTAAACATGCAGAAAGAACGGTAAAAACATGTTTAGCAAAGTGCGATATTAACTTTTGTTTTACATATGAATCATAGACATCTCTGTTAGCATGTAGAGTAAAATACACCTACTCTTGGAGATGACATGGGAAGTTGAAGACTAAAATCTGACCCGTCCTGTCAAAATCATCAGGCTTGAAGTGCTCACAACAGAGCTTTGACGACTCAGACACAACAAAACCCTCCCGTCTTATAGCAACTTCCCATTGCCTCCTCAAGCCTGTATCACTGGAAAACCTTCCAAATGTGAAGAATAAAAAAAAACAGCAAGAGACAATGAGAGAGAGTACCAGTTACTGCTGTAATAACGTCACACGTAAGTAACGTTAGTTACGACGACATAATGTTATAAATGGTAAAATAACCAACATTGTTGTTCAATCTTACTTGTGAAAAGTAATCCCACGTGATCTGGTATCAATACTGCGCCGGTTATTGCAACCGTAAGATGCACAAAATACGGACATAGTTGCTCGCTCTCCGTTAACTCCGATTGACTCTGGTGCTAGCGTAGAGTGATGAGACCCACTCAATATGGCGACGCTGGTTACGTTCCAGCACGTCATGGGGCGTCTACCTATATATGTCTATGAGTTGAACAGGGGCTGCGTTCCAGTCCGTTTTTTTATGCCCTTCACTCGCAAACATCCCTCCGTTCCCTTTCAAGCTGTCACGAGACATCACGGAGAATTTCTCCGTTATGGGAACTCCTTCCCTTCAACCTTTCCTGAAGTCCTATTGGCTCACGCCAGTCAAATGACTGGCCAATTGTCGCAAAGCTTGCAAATATGACGAGCTCGAGACAGTATAAATGCGATGCCCGCGACAATTATATCAGAATCTTCTACTTCACCTTGAATTCGTGATGGCTTCAGTATGTAAGATCTGCGCGGGACCAATCGAACCGCTGGATCATCACCTTCACTGCGTCGCCTGCCTGGGCCTGGCCCACGCCGAGGCGGCACTGGACGAGTCCGACTGCGGACATTGCGCGGACCTGCCGATCCGCGTGCTCCGGGCCCGCCGCGATGTGGTTCGCGGCCTGTTCGGGGTGGGGCTCACTGCCGCCAGCGTGCCGCTGGTGAGCCCCCCCTCTCCTGGCGGCGGGAGCGCCGTCTTGCCGTGCCGCCGAACCCAACGGTCGCCTCATTCCCCGATTTCCTTCCCCGAGGACTGTTTCCGCCCCCCTTCCAACATCGAGGGATTCGTAGCCTTTGGCCACGAGGAGGGCAACGAGGCCATGTCCATCTCGGCCTCGGAGAAGGAGGATTGGGCGGGATCGGAGCCCGAGCAGTTGGGCAGCTCAGAGCCTTCAGACCTCCAGGAGGAGCTCATGAGGGTTCTATCAAAAGCTGTGCAGGAGTTGGAGCTTACCTGGAATCCTCCGGAGGAGCCTGTCAGGAGTAAGCTCGACTCGTGGTACTTCAGGTCCACACGCAAAGCTGACTCGAGGGCATCGGTGCCTTTCTTCCCCGATGTGCACGAACAGCTAGTGAAGACGTGGTCTGCGCCCCAATCGGCGCGCGTCCACTCTAACACGCAGGCCATGTTCTCCCACGTGGATGGGGCGGAGGCCCACGGATATGTGCGCTCTCCCCCCGTCGAGGAGACCGTTGCTGCACACCTGTGTCCTGCAGCAGCGAAGACCCTAGGCTCGGACATCAGCCTTCCCTCGAAGCCGTGCAGGACCACCGCCCACCTCGCTAATAAAGCGTATGGCTCTGATGGCGAGGCGGCGTCAGCGTTACACGCCATGGCAGTGCTTCAGGTGTTCCAGGCGAAACTCCTGCAAGCGGCGGAGGGCGGAGTCCTCACTCCTGAGGCGACGAAGGATCTGCACGCGGCGACGGACTTCGCGTTGATGGCGACGAAGCGAGCGGCCCAGTCCGTGGGTAAGGCCATGGGTTTTATGGTCGTTCTTCAGAGGCACCTCTGGCTAAACCTAGCTGACCTCAAGGATGCCGACCGTAAGGTGCTCCTAAACGCTCTTGTAACTCCCTCCGGCCTCTTCGGTGATGCCGTGGAGTCCATAACCGAGCGATTCGCTGAGGCTCAAAAGCGCGCGAAAGCCATGAGTCACGTGATGCCGAGACGCGCCTTCCAGCAGCAAACGGCGAGATCCAGATCCTCGTCGGCGCCTGGCTCTTCCCAGCGGAGGGATATTTCCAGGCCTGCCCCTGCGGGGGGGACTGCTACTGCTCCTCGACAGGAACCAGATGTCCGGAGGAAAGTGTGGGGTCCCGGTAGGAAGCGCCAGGGTCAGCGGAGAAGCCCGCGACGCGACTCTCGCCCGCCCCCGGCTGCTAAACCGTCTTCCTGACGATCGGAAGAGAGGAGGAGAGCGCGAGAGCAGCCCAGCTCCCAAGCGCCAAAAGTTCAGTTGCTCAAATGTGTGTGTTGGGTGTTCATTCAATAAAAATGCATACTTTCTCACAAAAAGAGCTTTCTCCTCCTCACTCAATAAATGCGGCTCCCCTTGCCCTGCCTCAGAGCAGTGCAGGCCCGCATCCCACACAGGTTATAGCTGCGCATCCAACGACCAAGCCGCTAAAGCCGCTACGTCAGTTCATAAGCGCGTGGAAAGTTATCCCGGGAATCTCGCGTTGGCTACTCAGCGTGATAGAGCGGGGATATACTCTTCAATTCAGGCGCAGACCACCCCGTTTCAATGGCGTGGTGCAGTCTCTAACATCGCCTCGAAATGCTCAGGCTCTGAGGCAAGAGATTGGCTGTCTGCTCGAGAAAGGAGCAGTAGAGCGAGTCCCACCGAACGAGCTGGAGAGCAGTTTTTACAGCCGCTACTTCGTGGTACCCAAGAGGGATGGGGGGCTCCGCCCAATTCTGGATCTGAGACCCATCAACAGAGCGCTTTGCAAACGTCCGTTCAGGATGATAACGCTGAAACAGATCCTGGCGCAAATTCGCCCCGGGGACTGGTTTGCGTCCGTGGATTTGAAGGACGCGTACTTTCACATTCAGATAGCACCGCATCACAGACGGTTTCTGAGGTTTGCTTTCGAGAACACAGCGTACCAATACTCTGTTCTCCCGTTCGGGCTGGCTTTGGCCCCGCGCACATTTTCAAAGTGCGTGGATGCAGCACTTTCCCCCCTCAGGGCGAGCGGGATGCGCATCCTCAACTATATGGACGATTGGTTGATTTTAGCTCAGTCCCAGGACACGCTACTCAGCCATATAGACTCGCTACTTATTCACTTGGAGTCCCTAGGGCTATGTGTAAACAGGCGAAAGAGCATTCTCGCCCCGAGTCAGTCCATTATGTATCTGGGAGTTTGCATGGACTCCCTGGAAATGAGAGCCCGCCTCTCGCGAGGGCGCGTGGCGGCCATTTTGTCTTACCTGCGCCATTTCAGAGAAGGCAGCTCTGTTCATCTGAAGAAATTTCAGAGACTGCTGGGACTCATGGCGTCAGCTTCGGCAGTATGTCATCTGGGTCTATTACACATGCGACCACTGCAGCTGTGGCTGAAAACTCGAGTCCCCTGGACAGCATGGACTTCGGGACGGCTGAGTATCGCGGTCACCTGCGGCTGCATCGAAGCTCTGGCTCCGTGGCGCAACCCGGATCTCTTCAGCCGGGGAGTCCCCCTGGGGTTGGTGACTTCACGCGTGGTGGTCACAACAGACGCATCGACGCTCGGCTGGGGAGCGGTGTGCGAGGGAATGCCAGCTTCGGGGCGGTGGTCGGAGCCTCAGATCCGATGGCACATAAACCGCTTGGAATTGGAAGCAGTCTTTTTAGCTCTACAGGAGTTTCGAGCACAACTGGAACGGCAACATGTACTGATTCGCAGCGACAACACGTCTGTAGTGTCGTACATAAATCGCCAGGGCGGCATTCGTTCCAGGGCTTTGTGCGAGCAGGCAGCGATTTTACTGCTATGGGCGGATTCTCGCCTTCTATCCATCAGAGCAACGCACATCCCCGGTCTCTTGAATCGTGGAGTGGACATGCTTTCAAGGAGGAGAATTCCTCAAGGGGAATGGAGGTTACACCCCGAGTCGGTTCAGGTGATTTGGAACCTCTACGGGGAAGCGGAGGTGGATTTATTCGCTACGAGCGAGAATGCACATTGCCCGCTGTTCTTCTCCCTGTCCCACTCCCCGCTGGAAGGGGACGCGCTCACAGCGCACTGGCCGGCAGCCAAGCTTTATGCGTTTCCTCCGATCAAAATATTGCCTCTGGTGTTATGCAAGATCAGGGAGGAGCGAGCGTCTGTGATACTTATAGCCCCGAACTGGCCAAGCCAGCCTTGGTTTCCGGACCTGACAGAGCTGTTGATAGCCCCTCCCTGGCCGATTCCGGTCAGGAGGGACATGCTATCCCAGGAGGACGGCTCGGTGTGGCACCCGAACCCGGAACTGTGGAACCTTCATGTGTGGCTGCTTCAGGGTTGTCAGGGGAGCTAGACGCATTGCAGTCTCGTGTGATCGACACACTCACGGAAGCGCGAGCACCCTCTACAAGACGTTTGTATGCCTTCAAAAAGGGGAGTGTTTGTGAAATGGCGCCATCAGGCTCATATCGACCCGGTTACTTGCACCGTGTTGGATGTTCTGAGTTTCCTGCAATACAGGCTGGATAGTGGATCGTTACCCTCGACACTGAAGGTCTATGTGGCAGCCATTGCCGCGCTCCGTTCCCCGCAAGGCGGTCAGTCGATCGGCAGAGACCCCATGGTGGTGAGTTTTCTTAAGGGAGCGAGAAGGCTACACCCTCCGAGGCCACCTTCAGTTCCGCCCTGGGACCTAGAGGTGGTATTAAGAGCTCTTTCTCAGCCACCTTTTGAGCCTTTAACATCCGTGGGTTTGAAGGAGCTGTCTCTTAAAACTACACTCCTTCTTGCACTCGCGTCAGCTAAGCGCATAGGGGATTTGCACGCTTTTTCTGTGGACAGTGACTGTATTCGCTTCGGACCCGGTGACTGCAGCGTCACTCTCCGGCCGAGAATGGGATACGTGCCTAAATCACTTTCTACCCCCTTCAAGACGCAGACTGTTTCTCTGTCTGCCCTGTCTTCCGAGTCAACAGCCTCGCGTGAAGCAGATGCTCAGACTTCGGTGTGCCCTGTCAGGGCTTTGAGGATTTACATCGACCGTTCGGCCAGCTTTCGTCAATCTGACCAACTATTCGTATGCTACGGTGGTTGTGCGAGAGGCCGGGCCGTTTCAAAACAGAGGCTTTCCCACTGGATCGTAGATGCTATTATGGCTGCTTATACGAGCCAAGGGTTGGAGTGTCCTTTACACATTAGGGGGCATTCAACAAGGTCTATTGCTTCCTCGTGGGCTTGGTTGAGAGGTATGTCTATTCGAGATATATGCGTTGCAGCTGGCTGGTCTTCACAGAATACTTTCGCCAGGTTTTACAAGCTGGACGTTCAGTCCTTTGCCTCCCAAGTGCTGTCGGTGAGTGGCTGATGCATGTTTTGCTACATCTTTATGTAAGTGCTGCTGTCTCGCACAGTAAGTTTTTACTCTGCATGACCCTCTTATTAATATGGTTGTTCTGCCCTGTACTCAGTGCGGATTCCTGTATTTCGTGTTTGATTCTCTAGTGCTACCATTATCATGCTAGATTGTGTTTGCTGCTAACACAGTTCTCTGTGCAGCTCCTTACAGTGTTTCGTTGCGCAAGTTGCCCTGTTTTTCAGCGCGGCCGACGTTATTTCTATCCAGATATGCAAATTTCGTATACCTTGGGCTTAGACGCTTATTGGCTTACCGCCACCTATCAGCTGTGAGCTCGCCTAACAGCGTCGCTATTGGTGGGAAGTATGTATGTGCGTATTCTATCTGCTAGTGTGTGTAGGGTACAGGCTTCGTGCCTCTCTCACGGCGGGATTGAATATCGTTTATTTGCATGCTTTGCGACAATTGGCCAGTCATTTGACTGGCGTGAGCCAATAGGACTTCAGGAAAGGTTGAAGGGAAGGAGTTCCCATAACGGAGAAATTCTCCGTGATGTCTCGTTCCCGCTTTCAGGGAACCGAGGTTACCATAGTAACCGGAGCGTTTTGTTTACTCGGATGTACGTCATTGGTTACGTTGCATGAGTGCCCACTTCTGGCTGAACTGGAACGTCCTAAGCCATTGATCACTTAGAATCCGCCATAAAGTTGGTTTACTGTTTACATTTCCCTCTTACGAATTTGTTTTGTGCAGTATTCTGCTTGGGCTGTTATAAATGTTAAAATAAAAACACATTTATATAGTGTAGAGTTGTTTAGGGTGGAGATACTGTGATCTATGGCGGGCGGCCTGAAGTGTGCATATGAAGCAAACTCGCTCCCTCGGTCAAAATCGAGGGTCTGTCCATGTAAACTTTTTATTTATTCATTTTTTTGCGAATTAGAATGCACTTCATAATGGCAGCGTGGATTGCCCCGAGGGGAAGTGCTTAGTTCGCCAGTGCGTGTCTTAAAATGGAGTGGAACGCTGTTTCGTATTTGTTATGTGCTGTAAAGTATAACGTTAACCCCTAGTAACTGCTCTTTTTTATATTAAACGTGGATTTTTGATGAACTCATATGAAATAATTATACAAGGTCACTGTGGCCACTGTATGAGATCAAGTCAAAGCGTGTTTATCCAACAAATGACGGGTTAACCGATAAACACACACGGCAGCATCCTTCATTAGCGCCGAGCGCCAGCTAGGATTTGTATCAGTTGCCAACTCTCGCGAGACAAATAAGCAACCGCAGCTTCAAAAACAAGCACAAAACAAGCCCAATATTTTTTGATGATTATTATCATCAATATTATTTATAATCAATTATTTATTAACAATAAATGAGCCTGCAACATATTAAACTGAAACCACTCTTTTATCTGAAAAGCAAAAACAGAAGCTATTTTACAAAAATTAGCAACCTGCAACAAAAGTGGGAACATAACGTCTCGGGTTACTCGCGTAACCCTTGTTCTCTGAATAGGGAACGAGACGCTGGGTTGAACCCATCGGGAATGCCCACCGTGTGACCGATGTCTAAACCCATATAGAATCACGCCAATTCATTGGATAGTGGCGCGACGCCATCTCTGACGCAATGACATCGTCAGCTCATACTGGCGAACGCGCCATCCACTCCTCAGATTTTGCTGCCGAAAAGAACCCTGTCGGCAGCGTGAGGAGCTTGGCAGCATACGCAGCGTCTCGTTCCCTATTCAGAGAACAAGGGTTACGCGAGTAATCCGAGACGTTCTCTTTCATAGGTGAACTCAACGCTGCGTTGAACGCATCGGGAACGATATACCAAACACGCCAAGCTGAAAAGCGCTGCCTATCTGGTCCAATAATGAACCAACAACGTACGGTCGGTTCAAACAGACAGGACCTGAGAACCTGGAGCCGTATCAACGTCAAGGTTGTAAAACCTGACAAAGGTGTGCGGAGAGGACCATCCTGCCGCAACACAAATATCCTCCAGGGGAACCCCTCTAAAAAAAGCTTGAGAGGAGGCTACGCCCCTAGTAGAATGCGCCCGAAGACTAAGAGGTGAAGGGAGTTTCCGCGCCTCGTAAGCCAGCGAAATGGCGTCTCTCACCCAGTGAGAAATCCTCTGCTTTGACGTGGCAAGCCCGCGGCGACCAGCACCAAAACAGATCAATAACTGGGGGGATTTTCTCCAAACCTTGGAGCGATCCACATACAGCTTCAATGCCCTGACCGGGCAGAGCATGTGAAGTCTCTCATCCTCCCTGAAGCAAAGGGAGGAGGATGGAAAGAGTGAAGCGTGACCACCTGAGATCGAAACGATGTGGACAAGACCTTGGAATGTAACCTGGCCTAGGCCAGGGTAACTTTGACTAGACCCGGGGCAAAGTCCATACACGTCTCACTAACAGAGAAAGCCTGCAGATCTCCAACTCTTTTCAGTTACGTAAGCGCCAGCAAAAGAACAACCTTAAGAGTCAGTATCCGCTCCGAAGCTGACTCTAAGGGCTCGAAAGGGGCTGTCACTGGTCCTTCGATGACGACTGACAAGTCCCAAGAAGGAACTGCCGTGGGGCGAACCGGCCTAAGGCGTCTGACCCCACGCATAAAGGCGGAGACCATCCGATGTCTCCCCAGAGGGATCTCATCCAGCTCTCTCCGAGCTGCAATGGCCGCTAAATAAACCCTAAGGGTGGTAGCAGCCGCCCCCGCTGTCAGCCTTTCTTGCAAAAACTCCAGCACTGGACCAACAGGGCAGTTAACTGGGTCAATTGCACGAGTCAAACACCAGGACTCAAAGACGCCCCACTTGGAAGAGTACAGCTTCCTAGTAGCGGGGGCTCTGGCACTGGCTATGGTTTCCTGAACTTTGGCAGGCAAACCATCAATCACAGCCCTTGGCCCTGTATGGGCCATACCCACAACTTCCAGAGCTCTGGTTGAGGGTGCCAGATCTTGCCCTGAAGCTGGGACAGTAAGTCCTGCCTGATCGGAATCTCCCAAGGAGGCCGATACAAGAGGGGAGTTAGCTCCGAGAACCAGGTCTGGGAGGGCCAGAATGGGGCTATGAGAAGGAGACGGGCACCGCTCACCTTTACTCTGCATAGTACTGCCGGAATCAGCTTTATTGGCGGAAACGCGTACAGACTGACATTCGGCCATGGGTGGGCGAACGCATCTATGCCCAGAGTCGTCAGGAAACTCAGGGAGAACCAGAGCGGGCACTGGGATGACTCTTGAGAAGCAAAGAGGTCCACCTCCGCTTTGCCAAACAGATCCCAGATCTGGAATGGACGGTTCAACATCCATTCCCCCGGCCTGAGCTTCTGTCTCGACAGAAAATTGGCCGCCAGGTTCAGTACTCCCGGAACGTGAACCACCCTCAAAGAGAGGAACTTGTCTTGGGACCAAAGGAGAAGACGGCGCGCAAGCCTGTCCAGGGTGCGCGACCATGAACCTCCTTGGCGGTTTATGTGGGACACAACCGCCATATTGTCCGTCCTGACTATGATATGATACCCCCGAGAACGGGGAGAAAATACTTCAAAGCCAGGAAGACAGCCCTGAGTTCCAGGCAGTTTATATGCCAAGAGAGGAACTCTTCCTTCCACTCCCCGCTCGCCGGTCTGCCTTCGAAGACCGCGCCCCAGCCTGTCATTGATGCGTCCGTCGTAATCATATGGCGACGGTGGATCGCACCCATTCTCACCCCGCTCCGGAGAAAAACGGGGTCTCGCCACATTAAAAGGGGTCGACAGCAACTGCGCGACACCCTGATAAGGTGAGTAGCTGGTACAGTGGGGTGTAACCTTAGCTCCTTCATCCACCAAAGGAATGGACTCATGTGAAGCAACCCTAGAGGCAACGCAGGGGAGGCCGCTGCCATGAGGCCCAACAGCCTGCGGCAGGTACCTACAGAGACATGATGGCCTAGCTTGAAGCAGGCCAGACATGCTGTAAGATCGGGTATCCGGGCAGGAGCCAAACGGGCCTGCATCTGAATGGAATCCAAACGAACCCCTAGAAACACGGTTCGCTGAGATGGGAGGAGCACACTCTTCTTGGCGTTCATCCTGAGGCCAAGAGAATGGATGTGGCCGAGAACGATATCCCTGTGACGACTCACTAGCTCCCTGGAGTAAGCCAGAATGAGCCAGTCGTCCAGATAGTTCAGTACACGAATGCCCTGGAGCCTCAAAGGGGCCAGTGCAGCATCCATGCATTTCGTAAATGTTCTCGGCGCCAAAGCCAGGCCGAAGGGCAGGACCTTGTATTGGTAAGCCTTCCCTCCAAAGGCAAACCGAAGGAACCTCTTGTGTCTTCGAACGACCTGGATGTGAAAATACGCATCCTTCAGGTCGATGGTGACAAACCAGTCCCCCTCCTGGACCTGAGACATGATGGTTTTTATCGTCAGCATCTTGAACTTCCCTTTGTAGAGGGAAAATTCAAACGCCGTAGATCCAGAATAGGCCTCAAGAACCCTCGTTCGACTTCCGACTGCAGTACTTCCTCTATTCCTCCTTTCTGTAGGAGGGAGGAAAGTTCCTGTTGTATAACAGAGGGCTTGGAGGCGCTGTTTACTACTGTCAGGTGAACCCCGTCGAAGCGGGGGGGATTTTTCCCAAACTGAAGAGTGTAACCGGTTCGAATTGTGCGGAGAACCCACAACGATACCCCCGGTAGACGCTCCCATTCGTGAAGGAAGTGCGACAGAGGAATCAGAGTGTCGTGTAAGGGAAGACATACCTGAGATGGGGTGTCGAGAAGGCCTGGAAGCAGCGGCACCCTCCACCATGAAGGAGAGCCCTCGGCGTCCTTGTTCAGGATGATGGAGAGAGAAGTGACCGGCCACGGGCTCCCCAAACCGTAGTGGGGGAAGGGCGCGTGGCCTGGGCTCCACCACTAGGGGGCTCCTTTCTGGGAAGCGACTGCTCCCTAGACACAGAGGAGGAGGGAGTAGAATAGTCCCTTGATCTCCTCGGCATGAATTGCGTGAGAGCAGCCGACTGCGTTTTGGCTGAGCGGAATTTATCCACTACAGCGCTAACCGCCTCCCCAAATAACCCAGATTGTGAGATGGGTGCGTCCATCAAAAACACCCTTTCCTTCTCACGAATCTCAGTTAAGTTGAGCCACAGATGGGTTCTGCGGCCACCGAAGCCGCCATAGAGCGCCCCACGGCACGTTCGGTGTGCTTGGTGGCTCTCAGAGCCAAGTCAGTGGCTCTTCGTAGCTCCTACACGGCTTCAGGAGTCAAGCCGGTCCCTTCGTCCATCTCCTTCAGGACGTCCGCCTGGTAGGCCTGAAAGATGGCCATTGTGTAAAGGCCACACCTGCCTGACCGGCCGCGATGTAGGACTTTCCGATAAGAGCGGAAGTGGTCCTACACGGCTTGGAAGGAAGGAGGGGGCGGGACTTCCAAGAAGGAGCCAAAGAGGCTGAAAGATGTTAGGCTAAAGTATCCTCGATCACCGGCATGGCGGTGTAAAATGACCTAATAAATATTATAGAAAAAACATATAAAATATTATATTAAATTATAATATATATTATATATATTAAAAAAGAAAATATTATGTGTATTATAATTTATGTGTACTCATGAAGTCGAAAGGTAATCTAATAATGTGGTCTTTAAAAAGTTTAAATGTTAAAAAAAGAAATACATTTTATCTTACCAGGTTATTCGAACCAAATGTATTTACTCTTAGCATTAGGATATGACTACTTGATTTTTATTACAGCCCGTGATCATTAATACATACATTACAAAAAATATTGTAAAATGAGGTTAAAAGAAAGTCATAACTCCTCTACTTCTATCATCGCTTAGATTACAGCGTCACGCGCCTTCTCTCTGAATGTGATTTTTCTCCAATGAGGGGCGGAACATTTGGCAAATTACGCTGCGGCACTTATGGCTTGCACTGGTTGGCTACTGACTGCAAGCAGACAGAGTGTCAATATGCTTTGGAGAATACGGCGAACATAAATAAAGAAACAGACTTCCCTAACAAGCAACCATATTTTTTAAAATAAGCCCAAAAAAACCGCGACCAGGGATTTTTTTCCCGCAACTTTACAAAGAAAGAAGCCCAAAGTCGCGTATAATAAGTGGACTTGGCAACTGTGATTTATTTTTTTATTTTTTATTTTATTATGCAATAATAGAACAACAAATACAAAGACAACGAAAGAACAAAAAACAACGATGGTTACAAAAAATAATCCAAAGCATCCTAAATTAGTTTATAAGTGGCAACTGTGATTTGTATGGTATTGCCATCAAGCCATTTACGGCAAGGAATGTCGCCTTCTAATTGGCTGTTTGGATTGTAGTCCACCACCACATGCGCTTCCGCTTCCGATTAGTGATGGAGGTTACAAGCAGTATTGCATTTCTGTCTTTCTCGCACATTTTACAATGACGAAGCCAAATCTAATATAGGAGGTCAAACATGAATTGTTTTGATGATACATTCTTATTCGACTAAGTCGCGGTGTCCATTAGGAGAGCGGAAGATGTCTAAAATCGGAAGTTAAAATTCTGTAGTTGTATTAGCACAACGCACTAGATTTAGCTTCATGTCAACAACACTGCGAGCCATTTTCACAGTCCAACGCGCTTTGTTTTGATTATTGTACTTCTGTTAGTTCTTTGTCACGTCATTTCATGTGGGTTTAAGGTGTCGTTGTTTGAAATGTCACGGTTTGAAATGGACAGAGTGGAATCTGACAGGCTGATAGAGAAAGCCAAGCTGTGTTTGCGCTCGGGACGCAAAGAGAAAGCCTTGCAGCTGCTGTACGAGGCGCAGAAGATCTACCCCAGCACCCGGGCCAGAGGTTTGTATCATGCTGTTGTGATTTGATTGACTAATCAGGTGTGTTTGGTCAGTGCGCTGAAATAGAAAGTGCAGCGTCTGGTTGTTGTGCGTTATATATAATCTGTCCCCACGTCAGCGGTGGGTTTGAGTCTTCCAAGATATATAATATATATATGATCAGTCTCAAGTGTGACACACATCTCCGTTGTGATTAAGACTGAAGAAGAAAAAAAAATAAGACGTTATTTTCTTAAAGGGATAGTCCAGAAATGCAAAATCTGTCTTCGTTTACCCTCATTTGGTTTCAAATCTGTATGCATTTCTATTTTCTGTGAAACACAAAATAAATTTTGAAGGCAATAACACAGTTTAGGTTCCTACTGACTTCCATTTGTATAGACAAAGGTACAATAGAAGTCAATGGAACCCAACTATCCAAAAATTCATAAAGCTATGGCATTAAATGTTGCATACTCTGCAAAAAAGGTAATATCTTTTGTCAGTATTTTTGTCTTGTTTTCCAATGCAAATATCTAAACGTCCTTATATCAAGATTAATTTAATTGAGATGCAAAATGAAGGATTGAAGTCTTGTTTTGAGAACTTGAACAAAGTTAAATGAGCTTGTTTAGAACAAGAACAAATATCTGGGGTATGAAAACTTGCAATTTACAGTTTGGAGAAGTTGAAGTTATTTGCCGAACGTCAGAGCCAGTCTGCAGATTTGTGTCGACAGATTCCATAGAAAATTGCACAGTGTATCATGGTCACAGACTCTGGTTTGTTTAGCTGATTCCACCCAGTCAGAGTGTATCAAACACGTTTGATATTTTCAGCTGATTTTAGAACATGGTTTTCATTTGTCAAGCATCTCATAGCAACAAAATGCAAGTTTCTGCATGATATTTTTGTAATTGGAGCTGAAGGTCTGGTAGTATGCGATCCTCAGCCATGTAGTGTATGATGGCCAGCTTTTGTCACTATTTATAAAGTCGGGAAGTGTATGATGCCAAGTGTTTTAAAAATCGATTCAGATTTTAAAAGTCAGGTAGTGTATTCCAGCCTTATTAATGTGTATCCACTGTACCTTTACGTTTTTTTTTCTGTGCACATAGTAAGTTTGCAAGTACAAGCTTTTAAAAGTCCCTACATGTCTCTCTAATTTCTCTTATTAGTACTGATTGATGCCATTGTGAAGAATAATGGCACCCCCCCTGAAGAGGAGCGTACCTTCACACCTCCACCAGGCTGGAGAAGCACTGATGGAACGGCCCGGTTCCACATCAGCGGCCCAGAACACAAGAGAGAGCAGAGGGGTCCGGTGACGACAAAAAGAGCTACACGGAGGAGCAGCGACAAGGAGTGCTCAGGTACTGACAGGAGTAGTCACCCAAAAATGAAAATTCAGTCATTGTTCATTTATGTGCTTCCTAAACCTGTGCAGGATGAAGAGATGCAGAGACTTCTATGAGATTTTGGGGGTGCCAAAGGATGCCAGTGATGAGGACCTGAAGAAAGCCTATAGGAAGCTGGCGCTACGCTTCCACCCGGATAAGAACTGTGCCCCTGGAGCGACCGATGCTTTTAAAGGTATCTTTTATGGTCACTGCTGGTGCTAAAAAGTTTTGGTTTGTTTAAAAAAAAATGTAATACTTTATTCAATAAGGATATATTAAGTTGATCACTAAATTAGGGCTGTCGCGATTTGTCGATTTTATTAGACTATTCGATTTTTTTTAAACCGTCGACTTAATTTTGCTCGCGTCGACTAACCGGAAAAATACAGTGCAAATATAGTGCCGCATTTCACGGACGAGAATCCATAAAACACATTATTAGACTGATCCCAAGGTTGCACGATATATTAAACGCATTTAAAAACACAATTAAGCATAATTGTGAATTCACAAACACTATGATTTAATGACATAATTATATATACAGTTCTAATTCAGTATATGCGCTTTTAATTATTTACATGCGTTTAGGTTAAGTACGTGCGTCACACTGCGGCTCCGTTCACAGTAGTTCCGCAGAAACTTGTCATTTACATGTGGAGCGTCTCAAACTCCATCTCTGCACGTTGTTGTGAGTTTGGGTTTATAATAACGTTCATCTGGGAACGCAGCGTGTGCCATTTCATTAGATTTGTAAGGTAAATCATTTATAAATCTACACAAACACAGGAGACTACATTGCGGTTTCAAAATAAAAGCTCAACCCCTCACTTTTTAGTTTACACGTTTTGATGTCCACATCCATTCATCCATCTTCTTCCGCTTATCCGGGGCCGGGTCGCGGGGGCAGCAGTCTAAGCAGAGATGCCCAGACTTCCCTCTCCCTAGTCACTTCCTCCAGCTCTTCCGGGGGACACCGAGGCATTCCCAGGCCAGCCGGGAGACATAGTCTCTCCAGCGTGTCCTAGGTCTTCCCCGGGGCCTCCTCCTGGTGGGACGCGCCCGAAACACCTTCCCGGGAAGGCGTCCAGGAGGCATCTGGAACAGATGCCCGAGCCACCTCAGCTGACCCCTCTCGATGTGGAGGAGCAGCGGCTCTACTCTGAGCTCCTCCCGAGTGACTGAGCTTCTCACCCTATCTCTAAGGGAGCGCCCAGCCACCCTACGGAGAAAGCTCATTTCGGCCGCCTGTATCCGGGATCTTGTCCTTTCGGTCATGACCCAAAGCTCATGACCATAGATGAGAGTAGGAACGTAGATTGACCGGTAAATCGAGAGCTTCGCCTTGAGGCTCAGCTCTTTCTTCACCATGACAGACCGGTACATCGATCGCAATGCTGCAGAAGCTGCACCGATCCGTCTGTCAATCTCCCGTTCCATCCTTCCCTCACTCGTGAACAAGACCCCCAGATACTTGAACTCCTCCACTTGAGGTAGCAACACTCCACCAACCTGTAGTGGACAAGCCACCCTTTTCCGACAATTCTTTGATAAATAGAAACATCAAAACAACAGCTTTTAACAATGTGGATTTGTCCACATATTCATCTAATTACAGCGGCTATAGCATTTCTGTTCTAAAGAAATGGGCAAATATTAAATATTAAGTGGACATTTGAATTAAATGGTGCTTGGTCAATATTAAACAAGGATTAGATTTTTACACATTACTGCGCAATCGTCAGGCCGATGTTGTTATGCGTAATGTACATTAGCTCTATTGTTTATAATACACTATGTATTTTAACAGTTTTGTTCAATAAAACCATATTATTTCTTGCTTTTGATACTTTATTTTAACTAATTATCATTGCTATTATATATGTATTTTAAGTCATTTTAAAGGCTATTGTACGCTTACATTTATTTTATTACCACAAAAAAATGTATTATAATTTTAGGGCCCTATGAAATCCGTTTTATTTCCAAATTCAGTTTTAAAAGTTTTTTATTTTAATGGTTACACTAAATTGTGTTAATCAAAAGCCTGTCTAATTAATTGAGTTTTCCATTATTTTCTGGATTCCATTTTAATTTTTCCATTAAATGTTAATATTTAAACGCATCTTTAATGTATAAAAAAAAGAGATGTTTTTTATTTCAGAAATACTGCACATTTAAATTTTTCACCTAATTAAATTCTGGTAAATAATATTTCTGGTAAATACTCCTTTAAAAAGTGTTTTTGGTTATAATTGTATTATTATTAGACTAACACGTGGATATGTTGACATTCTTACACTATAATACTGAACTTTGATTTCAGTGATTTTGATGCTTGCTTCTTGCACTCTATGTTGCACTTTACTTTTGCTTTAAAAAAAAGAAATTCATTCATGTATGCATTTACATTTATGCATTTAGCTGACGCTTTTATCCAAAGCGACTTACAGTTATTCGAGTTATACATGTATTGTCAGTACATGTGTTCCCTGGGAATCGAACCCACAACCTTTGCGCTGCTAATGCAATGCTCTACCACTGAGCCACAGGAAATTAGAAATTTAGAAATGTGCATTTCATTTGGTTTAATAAATGTCTTTAAGTAAACAAAAAAAAATTATTTGTGGAAAATTCATCTTTTAGATTAATCGATAAATGAGTCAATAGATTAATCGAAATCAAAATAGTCGTTAGTGGCAGCCCTACGCTAAATACTTTTAGGTTGGTACAAAAAAAATATATTGTAAATAAAAGCTGTTGTTTTGATGTTTCTATTTATCAAAGAATTGTCAAATTCTGAAAACTGTTTTCAGCATTGATAATAAAAAATGGGTAACACTTTACAATAAGGTTCATTAGTTAACAACATTAGTAAACATGAATGAACAATGAACAATACTTCCACAGCATTTATTAATCTTTGTTCATGTTAATTTAAGCATTTACTAATGCATTATTAAAATCGCAATTTGTGTTTGTTAATATTTGTTAATGCACTGTGAACTAACATGAATAAACAATGAACAACTGTATTTTCATTAACAACAAAGATTAATAAATTATGTAATAAATGCATTTTGCATTGTTTGTTCATGTTAGTTAATACATTAACTAATGTTAATACATTACCTTATTGTAAAGTGTTACCAAAAAAATGTTTGTTGAGCACCAAATTGGCATATTACATGATTTCTGAAAGATCACATAACACTGAAAACTGGAGTAATGATACTGAAAATTCAGCTTTGATCACAGGAATAAATTAGGCTAAATTTTAAAATTCAAATAGAAAACATTTAAATTGTAATCAAAGGTTACAATATTTTAGTTTTTACTGCATTTTTTTAATCAAATAATAGAGACTTCTTACCTTCCACAAACTTTTATATTTGGAATAATGTATATATTTTCATATTAAACTTTAATATTTGGGTTTCTCTGCTCTTTTTTCTATTCAG
>QVTF01011435.1:0-10073 GCA_003573665.1 Oxygymnocypris stewartii
TCACCACTTTTTTGTTATTGTTGAAATATTCAATACTCATCTGCAACATTTGATTTTGTTTAAAACAAATATTGATATATTTATATAAGCTTAATATTATAAATAAACAGGCATTTTAATTATTTAATAAATAAATGATTTAATCATATCAAGTAATTAATTTGTTTTTAAAAATATTAAATTAAATTCAAATGTAATTTAACGACTTATTTTAGGAATTAATGTACAAATAAAAATGTTGCTAATTTAATCAGTTAATTTAGTATGATTATATGAATAATAATGACTAAATAATTGACCGCATTTTTGTTGTTGTTGTAATATTTGCAACATTGTTTATGTTTTAAACAAATATTGATATATTTATATAAGCTTAATATTATAAATAAACATAAATTTTTCTTTAGTCAATTCATTTGGTTTAATTCTAAAAAATGTTTTTAATTAAATTAAATTATACTTTAACCAATAGACAAATATAACACGTGAAAAGTAAGCAGAAGTAATATTTCTGGTGTATGCGCGCAGCGTTATAAAGAACCGCGCGATCAAAGCAAAGTCCATTTGGACAAGTTCTGCTGGTTCTTGCTTCAGGGTTTTGTTCGGAGGCTCTTCTGAAGCAGCGTGGCCCCTCCTCGTCTCTCCATTAGGATGAAACGGGCCGCCATTATTCTCTCCGGCTAATCTGCAGCTTTATAGATCCGTCTGCATCTGATGGGCTTTTAGCTCTGCGTCTGATGCTGTTCTCTGTGTTTGTGGCAGGTGCATACAGCAGGCTTCACTGTACTGAATGGGACAGACCCGTCTGAACTTCATAAAGAGCTCCAGAGCTCAAAGGACACGGGAGCGAGAAACCAACACGCAGCAGTGAGAGAGACTCGTGTTTGCTCTGAGCTCTCCTCTCGCGGATTCTGGGACCGTAACACAACATACGGCTTTCCTTTACATTTCAAAGAAGATTCTACGGTTATTGTAAAGCACTTTGGGTGTACAACAATACATAATAAAGAGCTATAAAAATCCATCATTCATTCATTCATTACATGTTTTTTTACCATGACTATGTCATACAATGTTATATAGATAATATCACTCATTTTTTTCTTTTTTTAATCTATGTCTTTTTCATATATATATATATATATATGATTAAACTTCAAATAGGTCTAAAATCCATAAATTCCAAATTTTCTAAAACTGATGGACTTATAGTAATAATTTGAGCTATTTTAGATCTTTTCCAATAATGCAATAACAAATAAAATTCTGTAATAAAGAATTACTAACACGTTTTGTAAAATCTATGAAATGCTTTCTTCATCTGTCGGTTTTATTGTCTTTGATTGATTGCAAATTATTTCATTAAATAAGCAGTATATAATATTGGTTTAGTTTGTTTTCAAAGACTTTTAGTTTGTATTTCTTTAGTTCCTGTTTCCTTTCTTCTAGTCTAGGGATGCAATCGGCATAAAAAGTTAACGATGCGATGCATTGGTTTAAAAAGTGTGCATCAGCTACAAAGTTGGCATTTATATCACGATGCATCGTTTCTAACATATTTGCATCAGTAAATTAAATTCACACAAGCTCACCAATTTATGCACGCTTTTTCTTAAGCAGCCCTTAAAGGGGTCATCTGATGCCCAGTTCACACAAGTTTATATGATTGTTTAGGATCTTAATGAAAAGTATATAACATACTGTGGTTAAAATGTCTCAATGGTAGTGTAAAAACCCCTTCTTTACCCTGTCCATATCAGCCCTGCTTTCAGCACGCTGTTCATGTTGCTTTAAATGCTAATGAGCTCTGCTGACTCCGCCCCTTCTTCCGTGGAGTGATGAGCAGACCATAGATATGTGTAGGATCCCCATTCGACCGCTTCAAGCCATCTCAAATTCACCATAATAATAATAAATTAATATTCAAAGATATACAAGCGTATAACTTTCTGTTGTAGGCGCACTCAGTCGTGCGCTCAAAGATTTGCAGACCGTTTCAAAAATAGCGTATCGTGGCTCATAGTAACTGTCCATAATGAGGCATCTAGGTATATATATCTATGGAGCATACTAAACTTCAGCCGCAAAACTGGCTAACTAGCACATTATTAGGAAAAGCGATTAGCAAAGATTCATAAAACCCCTTAAACTCACTTCTTCTGTTGATAAAGCTAGATCACGAATGATTCGGGAGAACATAGATGCATTTATGTAGATCAGGATTCACTTTAAAGTGAAAGTAATGTTAATCCTCTGTGTCTTCAGCGGCTCAGATGTCAGGAGTAAATGACGACTGCTATATTCATTATTATATCCAACAACTAAACACCTCAATCACTTAATCTGAGACATCTTGTCTTCCCTGCACCGGAGGACAGCGCTCAGCTCACTCAGGGGGCGGGGCTAAGGTAAGACATACCTGTCAATCAACTAGTGGGAGGGGCCTGTGCAGAACTACATCATTCTGACAGGAGTCTCAGAACAGCCTGATTTGAGACACTGGGTGGATTTTTATCATTATAGGATGGATGTATACACACACTTCCATCACATATTTATGTTCAAACAACTTGAGTGAATTTTGTATCCGATGACCCCCTTTAATGTCGTTTACGGCAAACAGCGAATATATCAGTGCTTTTTAATGCATTTGAGACATTGTGTTTTCCTCAGTGCATAACTGACATGTCACAGGTTCATCTGTAAATGTTAGAAAGTCATGCAAACATATCTATTTAGCTAATTCTGAGTAAAATATACATTTAGCTCAAATATTTGTTGTTGGACATTAAATGTGTCTTTTTGAGTGGTGTGTGTGAGAGAGTGTGTGTGTTGTCTGAGTGAGTGAGTGTGTGTGTGTGGTGTGGGTGTGTGTGTCTGAGTGAGTGAGTGAGTGAGTGAGTGTGTGTGTGTGTGTGTGTGTGTGTGTGTGTGAGAGTGTGTGTGTGTCTGAGTGAGTGAGTGTGTGTGTGTTGTGTGTGTGTGTGTGTGTGTGTGTGAGAGTGAGTATATGTATGTGTGCGTGTGTACGTGCTTGCGTGCGTGTGTGCGTGCGTGCGTCCATGCTTGTGTACGTGCTTGCGTGCGTGTGTGCGTGCGCGCATGCGTGCATGTGTATGTATGTGTGTGTGTGTGCGTGCATGTGTGTGTGTGGCGTGCATGCGTGCATGTGCATGTGTATGTATGTGTGTGTGTGTGTGTGTGCGTGCATGTGTGTGTGCGTGCGTGCGTGCATGTGTATGTGTGTGCGTGCGTATGTGTGCGTGCATCTGTGTGTGTGTGTAAGCTTCACCTGTTCACAGGCTCCTCTGCACTGAGGAAAGTGCTCCGCAGCATGATGGCAGCAGGACGGATCTGGAAACACAGAGACAGAGAGAGATTCATTCTGATCCAGTCACTCCCGTCATACTTCACTGTAAGAATAACGCTCGCCGGCTCTTTGAATTCACCCTGAAAATGAATTCCTTGAATTCACCCAAGCCACGCCTGAAAATCGCCACAGACCAATCGTGGCTTAGCAACCGCAACTAGGCGCGGCAGGTCTGGCAAGCTTTCGAGCAAGGGAAACATGCCGAAGCGTTGTGCGTATGGATTGTGCAAATCTGAATCTGCCAAATCCCATAACTATTAACCATAAACATAATTTTCAACTTGTCTGCTTTCTGCATACCGGTGTTCTGACGAGTTGTGCTACCCGCTCAGATTGTGCTACCTCCAATAAAAAAAAATAGGTAGCACAAATCGATAGCGAAAAATGCTAACTGTTACCTATCAAGATTGTGCTACCAGCATCTTATTCATGCGGTTTGAGGATTTTTTTTAATGTCCGTACCTACCCCTACCCTAAACCTACCCGTCCACACTTACCCTAAACTTACCCTTAAAACAATGCAAATATATTACTAGTAGCACAATCTGAAAGGTAGCACGTTTCGTCGTGTCCAAAAATTACTAATTTATTTCCTTGGGAATGTCTGACACCAGTGCATACATACTGTAATAGACGTGCCAGGCGCAAAAGCTTGACAGGCGTAGCAACAGTAACTAAGGAGGGCGGGGCTTAGCGAAGGGTCAATTACTCAGACTAAGTCTCTTGAAAGGGCAGTTTCAGTAAATCAGGATGTGTTTCTATACATGGAGACTTACTGAAGCTCCGGTCAGCGTTTGATTCTCACCGCAACACTAATTACTGCCAACATTCAACATACATTGAGTTATGAGTTGCACTGTGTTGTGTTTTAAGGTAATAGGATATGGATCAATGAAAGAACATCAGTATATTTTATGTTTTTCTGTAAGTTGTTTTTAGCAGCTTACACACATTTTCAAAAATTTACACAAATCCAAGAATTGCACACACAATGCAAAACACCTCACATCTCGTGCAAAACGAAGCGAAACATAATATTAATTCCTGTGTGTTGCATAGAGAACTGTGAGTTGTGTTAGTGTTTTATGAAATTATAAACCGAGTCAAAGGCTGAGAATTAGTGTCTGGTTTTGCAGATTCTGCTGTTTGAGTGACAGCTTTCAGAAACAGTTTGATATTTTCAAAACTGTGGTTTCTAGAAAACATCTGTGTTGACGAATGACTGCAAAGCTGCGTTAACGCTGCAATCTCATAGCGTCAGGCGTTGGAATCAAACACAGGAGAGAATAACGTGAGCAGCCTGAGAAGAGATAGTGACAGATCGGTGAGCTCTCGGAGAGCTGGAGAAGCTCCTGTGCTTCTGCCACGCTTTATAATCATCACACGGAAGAGCTGTGCCTTTGAAAACGTCTATTCTCATCTGTTTATGCTCCTCCGGAAAAGTGCTTTCATCTCAGCCGTCCTCCATTTGCATCTCATCCTTTCATCAGCGTGATTGGATCTGATTCTTCAGCATCTCTTCTCTCTGGATCTCACTGCCGAGTGCTCTTCTTCACTTCTGGACGAGCTCTGCTTGCTGTCTCGAGCGTCTGAGACACACCAGCCTTTCCTTTCATCCCGCCGGTGAAGATGGAGACGGCACCGCTGGATGTGCAGTAAATCTGCCGCTGATGTTCTTCTGAGGTGGAGGAATTGACCTCCATTGTCTCTGATGTAAAGCCACTAAATGAAAGCATGGCTCCTCTGATGGCTTGCGTGGCATTCGTGACGAAGCGGTGATAAACAGACGCTCCCAGTCTGAGTAAAGACGTGAAGTCAAAGCTGTGCAAAGGTTGGTTTATGACTGAAAGATTCACCTCTTCTGTTATTCAGCCTGCGCCGATTAGACTCGATACACAGCGTTTAGAGCTCTTAACAGTACCTACACATGATCATTTAATAACATTTCCAGCTATTTTACAACGAAAAAAATCAAATAAATCAGGGATTATTAATAAAACATAAATCAGGGATTATTATTTTAACATTATCCATTATTTATTTAATTTAATTTATACAACTTGAACGAACACTGCCTTATCATAAAAGGTCAAATTATGTAGTCAATAATAATCCGAGACTTATTGGCCTTTATAAAGGGGATAAATAATAATAATAATTGTAAAATACTGCGTAATACTGATGGACTGCGTATTAATTATTATACATTATATTAATAATATAAATAATAACAAACATTTAAAATATTTAAATTATTATTAAATTATCATTATTATTTTGTTTTATTATTATTATAAAAAAAATAGTACTGCTTAAAATTATAATAATAAAACTTATTTTAAAATGTTAAGTAATTATTACAATGTTTTTATTAAAACACAGCTTTACTGTTAATGAACTATTATAAATAATAATAATAATTTATTATTATTAAATAATAATAATCATAATATGATTATTATTTAAAATTTAAAATATTATATTAAAATAACTGCTTTACTGCTTATGACTAATAATAATAATATAATACTTTTAGAAAATATTTAAATAACCTGATTATAAATTATTATAAAATAATAATAATTACAAAATAATATTTTAAATATTTAAATATTTATTATGAATGAACAATCATAATAATAATATACATTTAAAAAAATTGTATTTAAATAACTGCTTTTGGATTATTATAAATAATAATATAATAATACGATCATGCATACTTTTTTTCTTCTTAAGAATGAATTGTTATTAATTATGCTAATTGTTTACTGTTGAACCTTGACATTTTGACTTTGGGGACACCAATTAATTTCTCTGATTTCTATTAATTTAAATTTCTAAATTGAAACCATTGTTATGATTGAGAGGTTTTCTAGTCAATCAAGGCATGCATGAATTATATTTCTAATACATATACAAATCTGATTGACCGTGTAGCCAAGCTCGGATCCTGGGAACCAATCCTATCCAGCATTAGTGAGTAACACGTGCTCTTTAGAGCTCCGCTGCTACTGTGTCCTGCTTTTCTGGAATCGTAATATGCCACCCACAAGCCACATCAAAGGACCCCCTTCCTCAACGCTCTCCAACATCCACTTCACCCCACCCCCAAACCTGCTGCTTTCCCCCCAGCGTCCTCAGCAGCGGGAAGGCTCCCCGGGGAGTGAGCGGAGAACGGGTAAAGGTGTTTGTGAAAGAGCACGTTTGATGTCCAGAGACTCTCTGCCGGGAATTGAAGAAAGAGAGGCATTTTGACGACGGTGATCAAACAGCAATGAGAAGCAGACGAGAGCGGGGGTTATAGTATGCGGCCCCGAGACCCTGAACCGCTTCCTAAGACACCCATGAGGATCCCATCAAAGTTCAAAGCCTCGGTTAGAGCGCCTACATACACAACTGGAACAGATAAACCCTACACTAACCTACCGCTGACCAGTCCTGCAGCGCACGGTGCTGGAAACACAAGACTGAGCTGATCAATGTAGACCTTGATTGAGCCTCGAGTAATGATCGAGGTAACCAATCGTACAATAATGAGGGTCAGCGAAGGGTCTACGGCTTACAGGTTCACGGTAGAGAGAGAAAGCAGATGCACTTTTTCAATACAGAGAGGAGGACCGCCAGCGATAGACGTAGTAACACAAGCTACGTAATCAGATTACTTATTCAAGTAACTAGTAAAGTAACACATTCCTTTTAAATTTAAAGGGTAACTAAACCCCTGGTCAGAGCCTAACTCCACCTACTGGAAATATTTGAGAAATGCTGGGAAAGTGGGCGGAGCCCAGCGGACACAGAGAGGAGGAGCCGAGCTCGTCTAGGGGCGTGGTTAGTAAGTGCCATCATATATCACAGGGGTATGCAACGTCCAATAGGAAAACTCAACCGCAGTAGGCACCGTTCAACCTGAAGAGGGCAGCACTCAGACGCTTCTACACCAAATAGTGTAGAATTAATACTCTTTAAACCAAAACATTTACTCAAATCAATGCACAGCACTAATAAAGACACAGTCTTACAGATCATCAACTCAAAAAAGCTGTTTTAGGATTTAGTTACTCTTTAAATATCTGAGATACATTTTCAAATAAGTAACACTTTCACTGAGAGCTCTCCGGTCCCTGTATTTAGAGTAATCAGGAGTTAAGGTTAAGGAGTTTATATTCGCACTTAATTATTTTTTTGCTTTTCTGCATTTTCGCATCCGTAGCATGCATTTGGACAGGACTCAGTGTGCAATAACTTTAAGTGCAAAGACAGATGCATTCATTTCAACAGCCTCCAGATTATTTTCTCAAACGCTGGTTAACCAGAATAAGATTGGTTTTGCTGAGCTTGGCATCAAATATATGCTGAGATTCTAGCAAACGGTCAATGAATATATACCGCTTGACCACATTATGACAGCAATATTCATTACCATAATATAGTCTTGTGTAAAAACTTTAGAGGACTCATTGGGTTATGTTGGCTTTTATAGCATGTGAGACCTTTTAGCTTATTTTCCTTAAAACTTGAATATGTGTGTAGTCTTAATTAAAAAAAATACATAGAATTTACAAAGCAAAATTATTACAAATATCATGAGTTATTAATTCATATGTGACCCTGGAGCACAAAACCAGTAATAAGGGTCCATTTTATAAAATTGAGATTAATGCATCATCTGAAAGCTAATAATATTTCCATTGACGTATGGTTTGGACAATATTTGAACTAAACTATGCCAGCTCTGACCCAGTATTAAAGGCCACATATTGTTCAAAATTTGCATAAATGTGTGTAAGCAGTGTCTGTACACAACCACCCAATAATGATATAAATCCACCCACTCCTTTTAATCCCCATAAATCATAAGATATGGCTTTAAAACTCATGATTTCAGCGCGACGGACATGATAATCAAAACCAAACAGATGTTTTTAGCAGAGTAGAGCTGTAATAACACAGCCCTGTTCTGGAAAAGGGGGCGGGGAGAAGCAGCTCATTTGCATTTAAAGAGATATGCACAAAAACAGCCCGTTTCTGCTTCCACTTAACATAGGCATTTTTCAAATGATATGATAAATTATCTGTGGGCTGAAACTTCTGAGGACACATAATAGATCTCCTTTAAAGTATGCATTTAGATAGGCTGTGTACATGCATGTATGCCACCATTGAGCAGCATTAACAGTCAGAATACAACATGCCACATCAGAAGTGCTTCTGTGCCACCTTTGCACTGTGAAGTTGCATTACGTCATACAGTACTTTTGAAACTATGTGCTGAGGTTAACATAGTTTAGGATGACTTTCATGCTGCATTGCATCTGTATACAGCATTTTAAAAGAAGGCTATTGAGTTTCTGAAGAAGATGCTGTTATTTAATGTAAATGTCACTCAAGTATTTCAGACTGGCGAAGCTGTTCTCAGATCAGCATAAAAGGGCAGCTGTCAGCCCATATACGTGGTTAAAGAGAAGGGAAGCGGAGCAATGTGTGGCCTCTTTGTGGGCGTCGCCGGGGTCCCTTAACGAGCTGGGACTTAAATGACACAGTTGAAGATGCAGTGGAGCATTCAGTCCGGGTTACAGCTTGTCTGAACCGACCGAAGACCAAACTCATTACTGCTGCTGTGGAAACTGATAAAAGCCATGGACACTGCTGGTCACTGAACGGGACCGGTCACTTCAGAGCTGGACATTATACCAGACAGGATCACTTGTGCACCGAACCAAGCTGTAACGAGCAATGACAGATACACTCCGGCCGGCTGAGATGAAGCCTACAGGCTGCTAATTAGACGGAGAGGACAAACTCTATATCTGACCAACCAGCAGACGTATACTGACATCTATACAAGATATAGAGAAATACAGTACATAAGCAGATGTGCTTTAATGTCACAATTCTGACTTTTATTATCTTGCAATTCAGGAAAAGAAAAGTCAGGATAACCGAATATAAACTGAGAATTAGATGCAATTCTGTCTCTTTTAGTGGTGAAAAAAACAATTTCAACAAATAAACTCTGACCCGCAATTCTATGTTTAAATCTTTTAAGTCAAAATATAAACTCAGAGGTAACACTTTTTACAATAAGCTTCATTGGTTAACATATTAGTTAACATGAACAATACTTCTATAGCATTTATGTTGATTAGTATTTATTAATGCATTATTAAAATCACAAGTTTAATGCACTGTGAACTAACGAAGTAAGTAATAATGAAAAACTCTTTTTTTATAAACTAACGTTAACATAGATGAATAAATAGGTAATAAATGTATTGATCTTTGTTTGTTAATACATTAACTAATGTTAACACCTTATTGTAAAGTGTTACCAACTCAGAATTAAGAGATATAAATGTGCATTCTGACTTTTTTTGTTTTACGGTGAAAAAAAAACAGAATTGTGAGATATAAACACAATCTCTGAATTCTGAGTTTATATCGCAAATCTGCTTTTTCTGTGAGTTTTTTTTTTTTGCGGCCACAAATAAAAAATAAAGAAAGGTAATTGCTACACTTTATCTTAATTCTGACCATTTATAATTAGAATTGTAGAATTACACTTCATGTCTTGCAATTCTGCGATATTTTCACATTTAGAA
Source organism: Oxygymnocypris stewartii (assembly GCA_003573665.1). Lineage (NCBI taxonomy): Eukaryota > Metazoa > Chordata > Actinopteri > Cypriniformes > Cyprinidae > Oxygymnocypris > Oxygymnocypris stewartii. The sequence goes on from QVTF01011435.1 coordinate 9,973, forward strand.
AAAAATTCTGAATTGTGAAATAGTAAAATCCCCCCCACCTTTTTTTATACATGAGCCTTAATGCATGAAAATGTGCATAAATAGTACGCCAAATAAAAACG
>QVTF01011437.1:0-47500 GCA_003573665.1 Oxygymnocypris stewartii
TCTATCTTATCTCTATCTATATATATCTCTTCTCTCTCTCTCTCTCTCTATCTTATCTCTCTATCTTCACGCTATTATCTCTCTATCTTTATCTCTCTCTCTATCTGTTTCTCTTTTCTCTCTGTTCTATCTCTCTCTCTCTCAGCTCTCTCTCTCTCACCCGCTCTATCTTCTCTCTCTGTGTCTCTCTTTCTCTCTTGTCTCTCTCTCTCTCTCACGCTCTCTCTCTCTCTCTCGTCTCTCTCTCTCTCTTTCTCTCTCTCTCTCTCTGTGTCTCTCTTTCTCTCTCTGTCTCTCTCTCTCTCTCTCACGCTCTCTCTCTCTCTCTGTGTCTCTCTCCTCTCTGTCTCTCTCTCTCTCTCTGTCTGTCTCTCTCTCTCGCTCGCTCTCTCTCTCTCTTTCCCCGCTGCTCCTCTCATTAATGCATCCTCTCCATGGCTCAGTGTTTCAGTTGTGTTTTCACAGCTGAGTATTTCAGCAGAATACGTTCGACCGTGAATGAGTTACAGGTGTTTCTTCCAGCATGAATGATGTGAATGAATCCTCAAATCATGTTGAGACACCTAGCGATGACACCCTGGCAGAGATGTGCTGTACTGTATCTTCACATCTGTCTGAGTCGAGGGCCTGGAAAACATGAGGTCATCTGAAACACTGGACACTCGCTGGCCGTGCTCCATTGATCTCATGCTTTTCCCATAGTCCCTGTGCATGACTGAAACAGGAAGTGCTAATGTGTGTGTGTCTGTGTGTGTGTGTGTGTGTGTGTGTGTGTGTGTGTGTGTGTGTGTGTCTCTGAATGCTGTTGATTAAAGTGTCCTGTACATTCCCATCACTGAATCAGCAGGATAGTGAGTTACAGTTGTTGGAAAATACATCACAAAATATTTCAGCCTAAAGTAAAGATTTATGTATGAATTGTATATAAAATGTCCATGCATTCGTTTTTTTACATAAACTATTAAACTTATTGTGATAGTCATACAATTATGCAGCAAAAAAAAGAAAAATAATTATAAAAAAAAATCTTGGCATAGTTTATTATTAACTATTTGCATCCATTAGATTTTGTTTAAATTATAATTGCAAAATGCATTTACAAATTCAATATTATAATATGACATTTTATTAATTGTACAAAATGTAAAATGTTTGATATTCAATTTTATGATTATTTTTAATAATGTTGTTTATAATTTACAAAAAATATATAAAACGTAAATTAGTTTAGTTAGCGATGTAATACATTTTTTTTGTAAAAAAAAAAAATCATAATTCATCTATAAATATTATACATTTTCAAAAAAGTATAATGTATATCAAATGGACAGGAATTTTGTATGTAATCCAAATATATAAATCACAAATGTATACCTAAATATTTCTCCAGTGCACATTGTTGGACTGTGTCTTGTCTAGAGTTTCTGAAGAAATCTCAACAATATCTCAAACATTGCTCAGATTTATGAAGTGATTTTCTCAGGAAAGTGTCCCGTAGTCTGTGTTTTAGTTGAAGTGAATCTCTTGAGTAATGGCTGTGATTTGGGAGGGTTTCCAGTACATTCACTATCGATTCTGAAGCCGGATCAGATCACGTTGTTCTAGAAATGAGAGAAACAAATCAATATAATGTAATCTCAGTCATTGTGTCGTTAGATAGTTCCTCGTTACCTGAAAATGCTGCATCATCATCATCATCATTCATCATTCATCAGTGCTGAATCTCTCGGTCTCTGTTTCTCATTTGACCGTTAAGTGTTTTATTGGCATGATGCAGCATGCATTCATTTTTCATTTTACTAAAGCATTTGCAGGTGTGCTGTGTACAATCAGAAACTAATAGAAAATATTAAAAAGCAACAATGGGGTAAATGGGTAATATAAAAAAATCAAATAAGATATCAGTAGTGCAAATGAAAAAAAAAGTATTATAGTTTTTTAAAAATAAAAAATATGTAATATTTGATATTAGATATTTTTTATTTAAAAATATCTAATATTTTTTATTTAAAAATATCTAATATTTGATATTTAATGTTACAATTGTTATTTCTGATATCAAATTTGTATATACATATAGTTTAGTAAGTAATGTAGTAATCTTCAATTTTTTTTATTTTTTAATATAATTAATCTAAAATATTAAAGAATATATATTTTATATTATAATTCTTTAATATATATTTTAATAATTCCTAACAATATATTACTTTTGTCAATTTAGTGATGTAATCAGCTTTAAAATATGAAAATCTAAAATATTTTTTATAAATAATAATCTAAAAAATTTTAAATGGGATTTTTAAAATAGAAATTAAAATGAAGATTTAGAAATGTATAATGTTTGAAATGTAACAAATGATTTAGATATTTTATTGTTAGTGTATATATAATACATTTTTATGATATAAAGATAAGTTATTAGTTGGCTGTGATTTAGCATTTCTCTGTAATTGATGTGGGCCACTGTCCAGCACTGAACCAGACTCCCTTCAGATGAAAAACACTGGTTTAGAGGAAAGTAAGTGTGTGTTAATGCTGTGTGTGGGAGTATAATTACATCCAGAGCTCCACACACACACAGCACACGTCCAAACGCATGTGTTCACTTCCCAGGGTGTGGTGAGACGGGACTTCAGCACAGAGACCGCAGATGCACATGTAATATATTATATTGCAGGTTATTTAAGATTAATCACCAGTGTAAACATGCAGGCCTTAAAGTTTCCAGAACCATGTCATTAGATTAAAATATATAACACAGCTGTTGGGTTGAAATGATGAGATTAATATGGAGCTATGGTTAAAAAGCTGAAATATTGCTGCATCACCAGCATATGAATATAACTCCGAGATCTATGTCGTTGTGTTTAATGAAGCACTTTGAGGCGTCAGAGCGGGTGGAAGCACTTTGGTATTTCATATAAACATCTGGCACTTCACTCCGACACTCTGACTGTAAATGTTTAGGCGTTTGCTGTTAATGGTTGGTTCCAGTGAAGGTGGAGGTCGTGTTCATCCGCCCTCAGTGAAAGTCAGATTGGAAATGCATGTGTGAGTTTGGAAAAGCCACTCCGTCTGCTTTTAAAAGCATTTGCTTCGTCTTTATGAGTCTGGTCTGGAGATTAACTTTTGGAGATTTGATAAAGCTTGCCGTGGTTAAGTCATTGAAATCTTTGCTTTGTTTACTTGTTTCCTATTATAAAAACCAAGGGGGTGTAAAACACCAGTATTTTTCCATTATATTGTATTTCTGTATAATACAGAAAATGATATGCATCAATGGAGAAAAATGCTTTTTGCCAAAAGAATAGTGTCATATTTTACATGTCGATCTGTTAAAAGCTGATTTAGTCAGGGTTGTGGTTACAGTAGCATATAGATGAGCTCATAAATTGATTTGAAAGGCTACTAAACCTGAGGGTTCACTGTAAAATTACCATTAATTTAACAGTAAAAGACTGTAAAAATGCTACAGTAAAGACCTGTTAAATGGATAAATCCCCCTGCTATATATGGTGAAAAACGCTATTGGACATTACATGTAATTTTACGGTAGTATACCGTTTTTAGAAGTGAATTTTTAGAAATAATTTACAGTGAATAAGCGTAACTTGACATTTCAAATTTGATGTTTTTTGTTGAAATAACTGTTTTTTTCTTATTAGTTTTGTACATTAGGGTTGTATGTTACACCTAATGTTGTTAAATGAATGTTTATTGCATTATTTCAGTTTCCTGTAGGTGTTTAGCATTTGTGTGAATGACACTGTGCACTTTCTAAATATGTTATTATTTTAAAAGCTGCTTGTGATGAGCTTTGGTTCATCATGTGACTCTCATCACCACCATGGTGCCTGTCAGTGTACAAAGGTACAAAACAGATTTCAGTGCTTCAATAGGTTGGCATATTAACATTATGTCAGTTAATGAAATCACAGTATTTAACTGTGGTAGCAAGTGCTGCTACCATATTTTTACAGTAAAATTCTGGCAACCACAGCTGCCGTTTGTTTACTATAAATGTTACAGTGTTGATTTGAGAGCGCTGGATATTCTTACTCTCATAGGGTCAGACCCGAAGAGACCCAGACCTGGACTCTACATCAGTCTGTTTACAGAGTCTCACAAACCACTCAACAGATTTAACCCCACAATCAAAAGAAAGAACGACGTTCCTTATATGTGTACATTTTAATACGCCCAAATTCGTATTGATCTAAAGTAAGCAAGCGATATAATCTAAAAATAAAATGCAATCAAAAATATGTAAGTGCTTATTTAAATAAATACACACACATATATATATATATATATATATATATATATTAAGGGTGGCACGGTATATGTATTCATACCGAACCGTCACGATACGGACCTCGGTTCTTACGGGCCTTACGAAAGGCCACAAAAAAGCAAAATATTTCTTTCAATTAGAGTCTTTGCTTAAGCATGTTCTCGACGGGTTTTGAGAGATTCAGACGCTCGATTCATGGAGCTATTTTAGGTTTGACGGGAAACTTTGGTCTCTGGTTTAGATTGAAGTCACAATGAGCCCTGTTCTGTCCTGGCCTTCTGTCCAGCAGCGCGGCTCTTTGCAGACACTGTCCAGAGTCTCAGGAAGTGATGTCATAATGGAGCTCGTTCTCCGGCTGGAGTGACATTCAGAGCTGATGGCGTCTCCGGAGATCTGACGAAAGACAGACGAGCGTGTGTATCTCACTGTCCCTGTGTGTCCGACACACTCAAACACCCGCTGCTGCTCAATATGAGCCCAGAGAAAATAATCAATACAGCAATACACAGTCACGCTTACATGCTGTAAAAGTATAGAGATACAATTCATTTCAAAATGTTCACTTTACAGGAATTTGGTATCTATTTAAAAAAACATTTTTTTATTATTTATAAATATTTTTTATTTTCATTTATTTATTTTTTAATGAATGTATCTATTTATTATATATATGTATTTTAAATGTATTTTCATTTTAATTATTTATATTTTATTTGTAATTTAGTTATTTTAATTATATATATGTATTTATTTTATATTTGTATTAATTACTGTATTTATTTGTATTTATTCTAATTATATTTTCTTAATTCATTTTGTGTTTTATTATGTTTATTTAATTTCATTTAATGAATTAATTCCTTTAATTATTCTTCTCCTTTACGGCAGTGAGACTTTACCTAGGTATAGGTAAGATGTGGAGAATCATGTTCTTATTGTTAGTGGAGGTAGTAAATGTTTGAGTTTTATTGAGATCTCTGCGAGCTCGGTTTGAGATGTTGTTGAGATCTCTTCTGGAGAAACATCCTGAGATGCTGGAGATATTAATTATCTGTTCACCCTCTTATAGACGGTTTCAACGGCAACAACATAAACAAACGTTACCGCGCATGCGCGTGTTTGTGGCCTTAACTTCCGGTTCCGACATCTTAACTTAACTTCCGGTAGACATCCAAATAGAATCAATAACAACAGCTAAGTCCCTCTGGAGTAGATTATTTTTTTTATAACAAGCAAAATATGTTTGCTTCGTAAATCAGACGGACTGAGATGCGGTGATAACTACTTGGACCGTCTTATTAACAATGCAAATTCATTCTCTGCCAGCAGGAGACGCTTAAAAGCGTGAGAAATTTGCGCCCGGTGTTGTGCCGAATTCTGCACCCTGTCAGATTATGCATCCCCTTGTGTTGGTAGGTTTAGGCGTAGGTGTGGGGGGGGAGGGGTTAGGATTAGGGGTGGTAGCGATTTCAACGAGGGGATGCATAATCTGGCAGGGGTGCAGATTTCGGCACAACACCTGTAACGGCTGTAAACTGAATTTACAAACGCTGCTTTATCAGACAACATCGAAGTTGAAATGAAAATGACATCAAACATTTTCTAAAGACAGTGTTCCTTCAGAAATATAGTGATATAAAAACACCCGCGCCTCGTTTTGATTATTTTTGAAAGTTTTGATATTGTGGTGGGTCGCCACAAATAAATGTATGTATGTGAAACACATCCCACAACACAACAACCTGAACCCAACTTCATTACTCATCACTTTACCTGTGTTTGTAGCCGGCGCCACTAACAGCCCGATATACAAACACAGACCGGAAGTTACCTTCGGTCCGGGCGCGTGAACCCGATGAAACCGTCTATAGGAACACGTACTTTAGCAGAGATCTCACTGATTAGTGCTTCCGGTGAGAGTCCTGAGTAAACTCTTCATGTGCTCGTTAGCATCTGTCTCTGCTTAAGTTGGCCGATTCGAGGTTCCTCCGCTTATATTATGGCCTGGATGGAGTGCGGGGGATTTCTTCACTTTCTCCTGACGCCTCACATCTGTTAGCCATATATCATGCTAGCTGAAAGCGTTTCACAGAGAACTAAACAATACATACTAATAAGATGTTTTGGCCCGGTGCCTCTGTAAACTGAATTCTGGCGACGCTGCGAGTGTCCTGAAACTCCAGCAGGACCACATCTGATCTGCTGAGAGTCTGAATTAACATGATTTATGTTTGATTAGTTACATGGACATTTATTTATAGGAGAGAAGCATTGGAGAGACAGTCTGCATGTGAAAAAACGACCATCAAAATAAAGGAAATAAAACAACTTTCTTCATTCTACTATTTCTGCAAATAGTACTATTAGCTACTACTAATAGATACAATTATAGCAAATGTTGTTCTAGATAGAATATAAACTTTACAATTAACTTTACAAAAAAGTTACAATTTGTTCATATTTATTATAAATATTTATTATATATTTAAATGATATTTTACAAAAAATTTACAATTTGTTCATATTTATTATAAATATTTATTATATATTTAAATGATATTTTACAAAAAATTTACAATTTGTTCATATTTATTATAAATATTTATTATAAATATTTAAATGATATTTTCCACATTTTAATAACCCCCAAAAACTATCCCCCAAAATGTAAACAAATAAATAAAAAGTGTGTGTGTGATGAATTGTTTTTTTTTCTTAAAAATAATTATACAAAAAAATATATATATATTTTTATTTTTTTTATAATATTAAAAACAAAGTGACAAAAAAATGTTAAAAATAATAATAATTACATAATTTCATAATTAGAAAATAATTACTGTAATTACAAAATAATTATTATAAAATCTGTTTTTAAAGATAATTTCCATTGCTATGTGGCAAAATGATAGATAGATAGATAGATAGATAGATATGAACCTGAATATTAAAAAATATTATATCAATATAAATAAATAGAAACATACTTTTTATTTGATTTAAAAAAAAATACAATAATGACAAAATAATTATTATAAATATAAATCTTTTAAAGAGATCATTTCATTGTTATAATAATAGATAGTTTTGCACTGATGTACTGCTGTGCGTGCAGATTTGAAAATGCTTCTTTATAATGCACACAGTAAAGTGTTCAGATGTAAAGCTTTCCTCTGAATGTTTTCTGGTTGTTTAACTCTAGATATGTTTTCTCAGAAGCGATAAGAGTCCGGTCTGGGAAGTCAGTCATGGGAACTTACTAACCCTCTCCGAAGTGCCCAGCTTCCTCTTGATCTTCAGGGACACATTATTTCCCTCCGCAGGGAAAGACGAGGCCTGTACTCGCGTAATCTCACAAGAATAATACTCAGGTTTCTCGTCATGTGATCAGTGAGGGAACGTCTCTGTCTGGCAGAGCGAAGGCGTAACGCTACAAACACTTCTCAGGATTTACTTGTGTTTTTATGTCATCTGTGTTATGCTCCTCGTGTTGACGTCACACACTCAGCTGATGGATCGTGTGTGATGTGTTTCCTGACTGTTGAGGTGATGCTGTGATCTTTCTGATGGATTGTGTTCTTCATAACGCAATCATACACGGTTGAGCTTTGATGTGCCGCTCTAAAGAGATGTTCATGACGCTTAACTGGCTCCTCGTGTTATGGATGTCAAAGTACTTCTTTACCAGTTTGATGTAAAAAAAAAAAAAGGACTATCAACCAGACTTACGTTTTCCATTTGCTATTTTCATTAATATTTTTTATTATATATTATAAAATATATATTACGTAAATAAAAAACTTTTTTTTTGGGATGCGGTTAATCGTTTGACAACATTAATATATATATATATCAGACGCGATTTCTTTAAGACTGCAAGGGAAGCTCAGCTTCCCCTATAATTGTCAAAAAATGAATGGTCAAATATATGTACTATTATGTTAACATTTTATTGACTAAAAATGCGTTAAACACGTTCATCTCGAACGAAAACAATTTCGTTCAGAATCAGCTACTTAGGTCGGCTGACTCGATTTCCTTCTCATTCATTCCCGTAGCGTACAGTGCATTACTCTGTTGAAGCCCAGCGTCCATTGACTTCAATGGGGCTGCTTTAAACAGTTTTTTTCAGTGCTTAGAAACAAGACGGTCATTGGATAATGCTGCGATTATGTCCCGCCCACGGACGCTCAGCGTCTCTGGGATGAATGGAGGAGTGGGCTGGCCCGGACTCCGAGCGTCTGCGTGATGATTGGAGGGTCTGTCGAAAGACTGCATCTCCTTTTGATTGACAGCGATTTTGTACTATAAAAGTCACTGACACTGAAGCTATTCGAGCTCAGTCCCATCGCGGAAGTGTAGTCGAAAGACAAACTGCTGCAACCTATTTCTTGGTATTTGCTTGGTGAAATTGCTAGCCAATTTTCATCATACATTTCACCCAGATTCCTTGTTTCAGTTCAACCTAATTCCCATATTTCGAGTTTAATATCTTTTTTTAGATCGTTTGTTCATTCATTCATTCATTCATTCATACATACAGTAGGCTAGAACATTTTCTTGAAAAGGAATGTTGGGCAGAATTTAGGTATAAATAAATGGTAAATTTTTATGATGTTGGCCAAAAATGAGCTTCCCCTCTTTGAAAGACCAGCAGCCGCCACTGATATATATATATATACATATAATCTTTGTATAATATATATACTTTTTAAAGTGATACAAAATCATAATTATTAAAATCAAAAAATAATTACAATTGAAAAAAAATCTATTTTTAAAGAGATACAATTTGTATTGCTATAAATCAAAATAAAAACATAAATAATAAATAAATAATCATCATCAAGTCTATCAAGCCAGACTTACATTTTACATTTGCTTTTTTTGTAATTTAATACAACTCAATAAAATACACTTTTAAAATAAAAATATTAGTAATAAATGTGTATGTACATATATAAATATAATATTTATATAATATATAACTTTTAAAGTGATCCAAAATTATAATTATTAAAATATTTATGTATTTGAATGAGATAAATATTCATTGCAGTAAAGCAAATTAGTCAATAATAAAAATAATAAAAACATTTTTAATAAGTAAATCATTTGTTAATATATTATAATGATGGATGTTTCTATAAATAATGCTGGTATGAGCTGCTGTGGTATCAGTATTGGTGTGGAGAATGATCTAATACAGTGTCACTGGTGTTAATATGAACTGATGATGACCGGGTGTGTGGTTCTGATGATCAGACCCGGTTTCTTCTGATCGAGAGCCAGAATCTGCTTCTTTGTGACACGGATCCAGACCAGATGGAGCTTCGCATTCGCTCGCGGCGCTTTCTGTTCAGCGTGGGCCGCGTTGTTACTTAGCAACCGTATAATCTACAGAAGAAACATAGCCTTAGGATTTAACTACAGTATGTTCTTAGAATTCTTTTATAATAGATTTACATTTAAACTAAAATCAGTTTTATTTTTTTATTTTTTTATATATCAAGTTAAATAAAACAATGCCTTGGCAACTACCAGAAATAAAGTACTTTTTTTTTATGTATTAATTCACGTTATATAATTATTACACTTTTTGGAAATTCATTTTATTTTAATTTGAAAATAATGTCACAAATACCCAAATAGTTTAGGTCCTATTATTTATTTTATTGTATTATAAGGGGAATGAAGGTAATGTCACAATCCAAAAAAATCCCATTTTATATTACTTTATTTTATTTAATAATGACACAATCCAAAAAAATCTCAGTATGTTCTTAGAATTCTTTTATAATAGATTTACATTTAAAAAAATGTTTAAAATAAAATCAGTTGTAGTTTTTTTTAAATACATCGTTAAATAAAACAATGCCTTGGCAACTGCCAGAAATAAAGTTTGTTTAATGTTTTTTTTTAATGTATTATTTCACGTAATATAATTTTTATTACACTTTTTGGAAATTCATTTTATTTTAATTTGGATGAAAATAATGTCACAAATCCCCAAATAGTTAAGGTCCTATTATTATTATTATTATTATTATTATTATTATTTATTTTATTTTATTTTAATGGGAATGAAGATAATGTCACAATCCAAAAAAAATCCCATTTTATTTGACTTTATTTTATTTAATAATGTCACATTCCAAAAAAATCCAAAAAGTTTAAGGTCCCAAAATGTATCTTGTTTTATTTTATTTTAAATGCAATAATCGAATTGGTATTAATGCAAAGTCATTATGAATGAATACAGTGTGTGTATTTAGTGTGTGTTTTGGAAAGGTCTTCTGATCTTCTGTCAGGCAGGCGTCTGAACACACCCAGACTCTCACAGCTACAGAAGAACAGATATTTCAGCTTCAGCAACGCCAGGCCGCACGCCACACATAGCAGCATATCAGCCGTTTGACGAGCGTTCGGCTCCTGGTGCTTCTGTAGTGAGATGCTGCAGTGTGTGTGTGTGTGTGTGTGTGTATGTGTTAGGAATACAATAATACAGTTAGCCTATGGTTCAATACATACCTTGTTTTTTTTAACCACAGGTTTCAGTTCGGTCCGGTTTTAAAGGTGTTCATGTGGCTCAGTGGTTAGAGCATTGCGTTAGCAGCGCAAAGGTTGTGGGTTCGATTCCCAGTGAACACACATACTGACAATACAAATGTATAAACTGAATGCACTGTAAGTCGCTTTGGATAAAAGCGTCTGCTAAATGCATAAATGTAAAGGAATGGCACATCAGAGTGTTTTTTCCAACAAATTAACAAAAAACAATCCTGTACACTTTTGTACACTGGAAAAAGCATGGATTGTTTTATGTCTTCTTAAAATGTATTTTGAGAGAGGTATTGTTTTCTTATTTTGTATTAGTTTCATTCATACTGGGAGCCAGAGGGCACCCTCGCGCAGAAAATCCACATGTGTCACAGAAGTGACCGAGCGGATGACACTCCAGGAAATTAGTTTACACAATTAATGTAATACTGAAGACGTTCTACTAATTTATTCTGTATAAACCACAGAAAAAAGTGCAGTGTTAGTGTGTGTGTGTGTGTGTGTGTGTGCGCACGTGTGAGCGTGGGATGTTTCGGGGTTGTGTGTGTATGTGTGTGTGTGTGTGTGTGTGTGCGCGCATGCATGGGCTGTATCAGGGTGGAGTGTGTGTGTGTGCACGTGTGAGCGTGGGATGTTTCGGGAGTGTGTGTGTGTGTGTGTGTGTGTGTGCATGGGCTGTATCAGGGTGGAGTGTGTGTGTGTGAGCGTGGGATGTTTCGGGGTAGAGTGTGTGTGTGTGCGTGTGTGTGGTGTGTGTGTGTGGTGTGTGTGTGTGTGTGTGTGTGCATGCGTGGGATGTTTCGGGGTTGTGTGTGTGTGTGTGTGTGTGTGTGTGCATGGGCTGTATCAGGGTGGAGTGTGTGTGTGCATGTGTGAGCATGGGATGTTTCGGAAGAGAGAGAGTGTGTGTGTGTGTGTGTGTGTGTGTGCGCACGTGTGCGCACGTGTGAGCGTGGGATGTTTCGGGGTAGAGTGTGTGTGTGTGTGTGCGTGTGTGTGTGTGCATGCGTGGGCTGTATCGAGGTGGAGGGCTTCAGCAGAATACAGGATTCGGCCCACTCGTCCATCAGCGGGGCAGCGCGATGTCAGCGTAACCTAGGCAACACATTGTGCGGCAGATCTCAGTACTGTCCCACGCACTCGGGCCTGCAGTCTGTGAGAGCAGCTCCTGTACAAATATCTCCACGGCAACCACACTTCCTGCCAACATACCAGAGTTACTATAATTATTACTGCTTTAGACGAAGAAAGCATCGCTGTTACTGTTGCTCATGCTAATGCTTTCCTCAGAACATGTACAAATCTGATTGTTATTCATGTCAAATCATCATAAATGAACATGGGGTCTTTTAAAACACATATTTTCCATGTATTTTAAATGTATAATAAGAACAATTGTGTCAGATCTGCAGTATTACGGTAATCAGAGATTCCTCCAAAATAACACATACTCATATCTTCATCAATTATTTGTTTTGATGAAGAAAGCACCACTTTTGCTATTTTGCTTTACTAATATTTTATGCAATAATCTAAAATAGTGACATGCAAAAGTCTAATTGTTAGTCATGTAACAAATACGGTTATTTTATGTTAATTTAAGTTAATTTAATATGAATGAAAATGTCACAGTCCAAAAAGACGTACGTCCTAAAAATATGCAAAAATAAATATATATTGTAATTTTATTTTATAAAAATATAAATTGTTATTAATGTAAAATCACATAATAACCTGGGAGCTTTTTCAAACACCTGTTTTTCATGTTGTCTCTTACATATTGTTTAAAAAGCTGCACAAATCATAATGTTTTAGAAGGTAATACTTTACCACGGTACTGAATGTATACCTATTTTTTTACCTGCCATTCCAAAGTACACTTACAGAAACGTACCATGTTATTTTAGAAATGTACTTAAGTAGTACCATGGATTTCAGTACCATAGTCTATTTCAGTACCATAGTATTACCAGCTGATACCACGGTATTGCTTTTTACTATGTACTACAGTAGAAATGTGATGCATTTGTATTTAACACTATTATAATCAAAGAAAACACTAAAATGACCAACATTTTGGAAGCTTCTATGAGTGATTAATATACAGGGAATGGTAAATATGGTATTTTGATTGACTTATAACAACAAATGATGTGTTTTCATGGCTTTATGCAAATATGTTTATTATACAGTGACAGAAACTGTGATAATGTGAAAGTTGAAGTATTATTGTGAAATAATATCCCTTCTCGTACAGTAAATAATGCATGTGGATTTAAAATATTCACATTCTGTGAGACATTCAGAGAGGATGAACTCGAAGAACTGAGCTGTTATGACTGTTTTTTACAGAGAAACACATTAATATGGTCCAGACAGCTTTATGCGACAGAGAAAAAGCAGCATGGTGCCAGAGTTTGATGGCTTTCCACACAATAAGGCTCTTTGACTCATTTGGAAACACTGAGGCTGTCGTGGAGATTCACACATCAGCGTTTAGAAATCAAAAACACGTCTGTCTCACAGTTCAGTGCAAAATCAAAGAAATGGCATATTTTGCATTATTTAGTTATATTTTTGATATACATTTTGATAATTTTTTTGCATTGTGCATTCATTTTTTGTGCTTTTTTTGTGCATTGCATTACTTTTCATCACAAATTATGATTTTATTCCCCAAATTCTGTCATTTCTGTAACAGAAATTATATATAGTACACAAATTATACATCATGGTAGAATTTGTAGTACTCTATTTCTGTTACTGTGTTATGTAAATTGGAATGATATCACAATCCAAAGGTTAAGGTCCTGAAATATGCAAAAACATTGCATTTTATTTTATGCATGAATGAGAATAAAAATAATTTCACAATAAAAAAAAAATATAAAAAAGTAAAAGTGTTCAGGTCCTAAAAATATATGCCATATTATACACTTTATATTATTATAATGAGAATGAAAACAATGTCACAATCCAAAAAAGCAAAGAAAGGTTAAGTAAATAATATGCAAAAGTATATATATTTTTTTATTTTAGTTTGAGAATAAATGTAAATGATATACAATCCAAACATTATTGAAAGGTTAAAGTCCTAAAATATTCGAAAATATAATACAATTTTCCCCCTTTGATTTGGGTTGTAAATACGAGCTGGACATCACCCCGTTGAACTCTTACCCACGTGCTGAATCTTAGCGTGATAGTAAATGACGTGTTTATCAGATACTGGTGTTTGTATAGCTGTCATCTGGGTCACACAAGCTCGAGTCTCTTCAGACATTCACCCTGCAGATCCGGTCTGTTGAAATCACTCTGAAACACATTCATTAGTTTGAGGCCAGTCTTTGTTTTCGTGCACCGCTGCCCCCTGCTGGAGGTCACATGCGACAGACTCAATGTGTATAATATCATTTTATTGTATGTTTTTTGTTTTACTGTGATTGCGATTACCTGCCAAGGGACTGCGGATGGAAACTAGCCATTGGCTAAATTCGGTACAATGCATGAAATGGAAACATTTATGATAAAATTGTGCATGGTCCCTTTTCAAATAAATTGAATTAAAAAAAAATCTAAAAAAGGTTAAGTAAATAATATGCAAAAGTATATATATTTTTTTAAATTATATATATATATCCAAACTTATCTCAATCCGATGAGCAGCGCAAGCTTTTCATGCATCTCCCTCATGATTCTTGGCTCGAGCCGGTCTCTAAAACACAAAGCTGTCGTATCGAAGGCCGTTTATTGGCCGCGATCACGATATCTCTCTCGCTTGGCGAGGGGTCGTTTATTCCTGAGAAGCGCTCACATGAACCCCTCTGGCCCGAGCTGATATCCGGATTCATACTCGTTCATAATATCCGCTTTACTGTGTTTCCCAGAGGGGTTTCGAGAGGGGGGCAAAAAACAAGTGAAAGCACAGCAGAGGGCATTTGTGAAGGCCGCAGTGTTCATCCGCATCCCAGCGCTCATTTCCTGCAGATGATGGGGGGGGCGGAAACACTGACGGATAAATGGAGCCGGAGAGAGCCGTGACTAATGAGTTCACTGCTGATCGTCTCAATCGCTCTGATTTTAACACGCAATCGATCCGGGACGGCTTCTTGTAAAGCTTTTAAAGCTTTTCTAAATATGTATTCATCCACTAATAGTGCAAGAAAAAAGTGCAAGTTGTGTGACCTTGTAGATGAGATGGACCAGAAAAATATCAACGTTTTCTTTGTTTTTGTAAGAATTGATCTTGATCAAATTACACACCTTAACAAAATCAATTTAAGCTTTAACCCTTACAACAATATACTTTTCTACCAGAGAAAAAATATATTAATAGTCGATAATTATTATATAGCATTATATATAATATTTTATAAATAATTATAATCAAAATAATTCTTGTAATTATTATAAAAATTATAATTATGGATGATAAAATAATTGTATCTATTTATTAATCACTATGTGAATGTTTATCTATTGATTATACATTTTGGTTAGTAAGATAACTCTCTAATGAAAGTTAGTTAATTGAGAATTGCATTATTTGAACTTAATATTCATTTTATTTTTAAGAAATTGACCTTTTATTCAGCAAGGATGCATTCAATTGATCAAAAAGTAAAAGTAAAGACAAATAAATGTTCTTTTTGAACTTTCTATTCATCAAAATAATCCTGAAAACAATAATAATCATGCTTCCCACAAAAGTTTTTTGACAACATTGATAATAATCAAATGTTTCTTGAGCAGCAAATCATATTATTATGATTTCTGAAGATCATGTGACACTGAAGACTGGAGTAATGATGCTGAAAATACAGCTTTGCATCACAGAAACATATTACATTTTAAGAATTATTCACATAGAAAACTGTCATTTTGAATTGTAATAATATTTCACAATTTTTACTGTATTTCTGGTCAAATAAATGCAGCCTTGGTGAGCATAAAAATCCAGTCGACCCCAAACTTCTTGGTAGTTTCTGTGATTTTAGCAGAAGGAGGCCACGCCTCAGAATAGGTCATGTGACATCACAACCAATCAGCTTTTAGATGGAGGTAAAACGATGGCATCTGATCTCATTAGCTCAGCAGTTTGTGAAGATTGTTCAGCCGTGTAACGTCGAAGCAATCTGATATAATCCTCGTGTTGTTTACCAGATAATTGAATCTGTGGAGAGAAATGGAGGGAGAAGTAGACTGTAATGGTCTTTCAGAGGAAGAGAGGACCGCGGTGAAAACAGCATCCGAGAGATAATAACTGACCAGATGACTTGATAATGCTCTAAAACCTAGTAAAGCTGAAACCTTTTAACCTCCTCGTTAATCTATTACAGCTGTCGTGATTACATTGAAATGAATGAAAAGTGTCGATTGTGGCATTAGATTTACAGTTTGCTTACATCAGGTAATATTTCTTTTCCTGCGGTTTGCAGCGTTGAGCGCTATAACCAATCACATGCGTTTATGTTGAGCTTATGAACACAATGACCAATCAGAGGTGTTTTATTCATCACCGCAGAAAACGTGAAGGTGTTCATTGCGCGCGCACACTAGCTATGTTTACATCCAAATTACGAATTAAACTTATGCACAATATTGGAATATCACATTAAACATTTGCAAGTAAAGCACCGTTTCCATCCAGTGAGATAAGGAGAACAAAATCACCCTTTCCTCATGAACTTGTGTAACGGATGTATGCCAGTAAGGGCTATGTGTAAAAAAGAGGCTGTAGGCTTTGGCGTTTCTTGTTAGAGCGCCCGCCTACCGCACCGGAATCCCGGGTTCGAGACCCGCTCGGAGCAAGAACGAGTTAGGATGGTGTGGACCCAGGGGTGGGTTACATTGGTGCCGTGACCCGGATGGGAGTGAGGTTTAGGGGGGGTGAGTGTAACGGATGTATGCCAGTCAGGGCTATGTGTAAAAAACCTCACTCC
The DNA here is from genome assembly GCA_003573665.1 of Oxygymnocypris stewartii. Taxonomy (NCBI): domain Eukaryota; kingdom Metazoa; phylum Chordata; class Actinopteri; order Cypriniformes; family Cyprinidae; genus Oxygymnocypris; species Oxygymnocypris stewartii. The sequence goes on from QVTF01011437.1 coordinate 16,801, forward strand.
CCTGACCTCAAAAAGAGGCACGCTAGAGGCTGTAGCCTTTGGTGTTCCTTGTTAGAGCGCCCGCCTCCCGCGCCGGAATCTCGGGTTCGAGACCCGCTCGGAGCAAGAACGAGTTAGGATGGTGTGGACCCGGGGGGGTTACACTTGCGTTAAATATCACGAAGAAAAAATGAAATTGCTGCAGTCGGAGAAGGCACTCTATATATTAATTTTATTATACAATATATTACGAGTTTCAGAGCGCGCAGGTGAAACGCGGTCATGTTATCTTATCTTCAGTGTCTGCTGGTTAGGAACGAATTTCTGGGAGTTAATTATAACGAAGCACTTTGATGAGACTTTGCTCAAGCGTTTTAGACGGACAAGACTAGCATTTCAGATGCTGTGCGATGAGACCGGTCCGTTGGTTGGTCCAGTTATGCTGTCCCATCATAAAGTCTTTTTTTGATGCACATTCATTTTTTTCAGTAAAAATGTTTCCATCGCACATGTTTTCTTATCAGATAAATAATGTATCCTGCTTAGGCAAGCGCACACTTTTGAATGCATATTTGTATAATTTATGCACATCTTGGTGTTTCAATCCAGCATTTATTTATGCGATATCCCAAAATGCAGATAGAAACATAGCTACTGACTAGATTCTGACTGAAACTCGTAAATGATCTCATCATCGTCAACGAGAAATCCAAAAAAGGTGTTAAAGATTAATTTTATGTAGACAGCTTTAGTGATTATAACGAGGGTTTTTTAATCGCTTCAGTGTTCTTTGCTCACTTTTTATTGCTACATAATAACGTTTTGTTTTTCATGCTATAGGAACATAACCAATGTAAAGTCTTGATTTATATCTATAGCTTGTTTTGTCTCTAGACAGAATATGCCATGGTTTTTCCCAACAAAAATCAATATTAATAATCATTATTACAATACAAAGAGCTAAAATAATGATTTTGTCATGTTATCCCAGCCTCACCCTCTAATGTGTTCCTGTGTTTTAGTTTATAGGCTATTTACATTATGCATTTGTTGTGTAAATACGTGTGCATGAGCATAATGTGTATCATAAATGCCATCTCAGATACAGCTTCTCTTGATGGCTGTTGTTGATGTTGAACAAATATATATATTTGTAAAAGTCTATAGTGTTATGATTGATTTAAATGTAAGTATTTGTCAGAAAAACAACACATTTGAATGAGGTAATCATAAAAATGACACTTAAAGATGTAAAGATGAATGTCTGACCCTGATTAGCACATGCTTTTATACGATCTGAAGTGCTACCCGTATGTTTTTGGGCCAGATCTGATCTCGCTCTCTTTCTCTCGGTCCGTCTCTGTGCTTTAATGCAGTTAAAGCACACCTCTGGGTGTGTGCCAGTGCCGCTGCTATAAAAAGCTCTGCAGACAGGACTCTGTGTACATGCTAGCGCCAGCTTTGACCTCCGCAGTATGGGCGGAAACAAACACACACGATGCTGACACTCACAGAAATGTGTGTTAGCGTTAGCTCGGTCATAAAGCCTGGTCTTAGCTGTCACCTGGATCAGCTTTCAGATCAATATCATGCTCAGATCCTGATGATTTGACCGTGTGTCACGTACCTGCAAAGCTTGATGTGGTACAATGATTTAGAAAGGATGTCAGATTATATTTTAATTAAAGTATTTACATGCTGTTTATCATTAGGATTTAACCCAATGTACTATGGTATCCCCCCAAAAAATAAAAATAATAATATATTTTTTTTTTAAATAAAAATATATATTTTGTTATAAAAAATATCATAATAATTCTGTAAGAAAATTCATTAATTTTCAATAAAAAAATCTGAAAGAAAATTTAAGCATTAGATGACTTAAAAAAACACATTTTACCTTGACAAGTTGAATTACTAAAATAACCAGAGGCGGATCTAGGATTTTTTAGAAGCAGGGGCCACAATGGGGCCACCATTTACAGAGAGGGGCCAAGTTTACCGTTCAAGTCTTTGGAAACTTTAACAATAACGGCTTAAATATTTCCGTGTGTGTGCGAATGAATTCATTGAGAATAACATACATAATAAATTCTTATACAATATTTGAGGAAAAAATGGGCTTCCCTGCCAATTTGGAGTTAGTTTTTACACTTTGTTGAATTTTGGGTTCCAACAACAAGAATATTAATGAGCATATGATAACATACAATATGTACAGTGAAATGTTGTTCTTGAACATTGTAAGAAACTGTACACATCTTTTTGTAAAACAAAAAAAAACTACTTTTTTTTGTGACCGCTGCTGAAAATTCACCGGTCTTTGCTCAGGAGGTTGAATCCATCTACTTATTCGGCAATTCAAATCACTTTTATTGTCACATCACCACAGCACAAGTGCCTTGGTGAGTGAAATTCTTATGAGCGTGCTCCAGACAGTGCAAAAAAACAACAAACAATTTACATATGGACAGACAGTGCAAAAAAAACACCAAACAATTTACATATGGACAGACAGTGCAAAAAAAACAACAAACATTTTACATATGGACAGACAGTGCAAAAAAACTGCACTGGAGCATTTACAGTGCTCCAGACAGTGCAAAAAAAACATCAACAATTTACATATGGACAGTACATATTTACAGACTGTACAGAAGACAATGTGCAAAATACACATACATATACTCAGTACACAAAGTGTACTATAAAGACATACTCAATTATCAACGACACATTATACACCGTATGGGCACATCTACATTATGTACAGTATCTATACATTATGTAGTCTATACATAGTAATAATGTGAGGTGCAACAGATTATAAATTAACAGCAGATTGGTTGAGCAGCAGATAGATGTGCAAAGGTGCAACAGATTATGCATATGCAGTGTCGTGGATGTGCATCGTATGGTGTCCAGTGATAGCAGATAGGTTGTGTTAGTGCAGTGTGTGCGTGTAGTCCAGTTGAACTGTGTTTAAGTGCAGTGCATGGCATGTTGTGTGAGAGGGAGTGTGATGTAGGTGAGTTATTTGTGACTGTTCATTAGCCTGATAGCCTGAGGGAAAAAGCTGTCCCTCAGTCGGCTAGTGCGGGATCGGATGCTGCGGAAACGTCGCCCTGAGGGCAGCAGAGAGAGCAGTCTGTGGGACGGGTGGCTGGAGTCTTTGATAATCCTCCGGGCTTTCCTTGTACACCGCCTGGTGTAGATGTCCTGGAGGGAGGGAAGCTCACCTCCAACAATGTGGCGGGCAGTTCGCATGACCCTTTGCAGAGCCCTGCGGTTGCCAGCGGTGCTGTTTCCAATTACTTACTGACACGCTATACAAGGCTATATACATTATTATTTGGACATGTAACATGTATTACATTCTAAATAAATCTCTTTCATCTTCATTTAAATGATAAATATATTGTTCAGTATTAGATCATGTTAGTTCTTAATGATGCTACATACTTTTATTTTAATACTACAAATAAATAAGTATATATAAACATTTACATAGTAAATTAAAATAAAATGCTTTGTTCTGTATTGTTCTGTGTTGTTAACTATTGTTCAACCTTACCTGTTTCAAATCTGAGGATAACTCTATAACTCTTAAGTTTCATGAAATATTTTTTAGAGCATGCCATGTGATTTTGTTTAGAGTTGACTCTACAATGCTAACTAATAGTTACTCACATTATCTAAGCATCCATGCAGTTTAATGTCTTGTGCTGCCCAAACTGCTTTGTCTCCATGCGCACATTCACACTTCTCCCGGATAGGAGGCTTTTAGACGTCTTTAATCATGATGCTAATGTCTTTTAAATAAAATATTTGTTTATTGAAAACTTTCTGCTTACACTGTTTGATCCCACATTTCTTTGGTCAAACTTCTTTTATCTCTAAAATTGTTATCAATTGTCTTTCTTTAAAAACAAACAAAATAAAACATTCTTATGGTCTTAAGTCGATTATCTTTCCTGAAGTATTCATAAAATATAATTGTTCCTATTTGCATAAGGGCTAACATGTTTAGTCATCAACACAAGACTCGTATTACAGTTTTTACTAAAAACAAATTTTAAAATGTCACTGAGTGTTTGAAACAACTTATGCAATCTGACGAGGCTTCTTATTAATGAGGCAAAAAATACATTATTTTCATACTGTGATAAATATGCTTCCACGCAGACTACATTAGAATTGTATGCACTTTCCACACTATTTTCAGCCAAACAGTTGTAGCACACCATTTCTATGTGACGTGAGGATCTTTATCTCACTTTCATTTTAAACAAAATGCTACAGTTTGTCTACATGTCAGTGATGATTCTGAAAGAAAACGCGCTTGGAACCTAATGTTGCTATAGTAACGAACGCAACTTCCACCCGAGAAACCGCACGCTTTTATTTGAGCAAGTTTGCTTTGTAAAGTAGGTTCAACAGCATTAAGTTATTTAGCGCAGTTTTGTACATTATGCTCTTGCGCCGCCAATAAATGCACGTCCTTGAATGAGCGGTGTTTTGTAACGTCTGTTAATGCCAATGACCCGACCTATTTCAGGGGTGCCCAAAATTACAATTTTAAATCAGTCAGGGCTATACACATGTACCTTCATATTTACATGTAAAGCTTGTGCTGCACAGGTTGAATTTCAAACGACTTAACGCTAACGTAAATCACCGATGAGTGACAGGACAGGGGCACTTCAGGGGCCAATCAGATTTCAGCTGGGGCCAGTGCCCCTCTGGCCCCACCCCTAGATCCGCCACTGAAAATAACTGAAACCGAAATAAAAAATGTTATAGAAATATTTGAAAAAAAAAAGACAAAACAAACTCAAACTACTAAAACAACAACAAACTACACAATACTAAAATATTAAAGTTAAACTAAAACAAAAACTAATAAAAATAACAAAAGCACATAATAAAACTGAAATAGAAAATAATAAAAATAAAATGACGCTATAAAGAAATATAAAAATGACAAAATTACATACTAAAACTGATTTTATTTTTTTATTAATTGAAGCTATACAGAAAAACAAATAAAGCCTGCAAAACCACATAACAAACTTAATAAAACTTAATCTAAAAATTAAACAGAAAAATATTAAAATAAAAGTCAAAACATATAAATAACACTGATTTTAAAGTGGTAATGCCATTTTCATATATATACCACTGGAGATTTAAATTGTATTTATTTGTGTTTTAATTATAATACATATCTGAAAAACATGGTATTGCAGCAGCATCATGTCAAGAAAAATATATAGATACACATGGAAATTGTGTTTAATAATTGTGTTCATATGATATAAAGTATTTTCATGGTGTGTTTTTTCAACGATATATATTTGTGCAAATTCCACCGTTCTATTTGTCAGATGAACCGTTCGTATCAGCGAGAAGTTGTGTTTTTCTGTTGTGTAGAGTCGATGCATCAGTGCACTCAGCCGAGGACAGACGGAAATCAATAAGATGTGTGTGTCTTGTGTTTGATCCAGACAAAGCCATCAGTCCAGCTGCTCCACCTGCTGTCTTTACCGTCTTTACTCCATAAATACCTGCACTTACTCAAGTTACTCACTCCTTATTTAATATAATGTGCATTTAGAAATTGATTGTAGTGTGACATTTTAAGGTTGTTAAAATTTGCAGTCCAAAAGTTTTGCATGTTAAAAAAATAAATATGACCTCTTATTGTGTCAATCACGTTTGCACACTGCCTCCGAAGCTTTTGCCCATCAAAAAAAAAAAATCAGGTTCGATTTTCTGCGTTTTCGCACACGTTGCATGCATTTTGATTGGAAAGGATGAGGAATACGAAAGAATGGAAAAACACATGCGAGATTTTCGGACTCTGTGTGCAATGACCTTGAGTGTGTGTTTTGTAAATACAGTATTCCCCCCCCCCCCCCCCCCCAATTTTATTATTACAACTATATTTCTACAAAAGTCTCTTGTGCTCGCCTTGGCTGCATTTATTTGTTAATAAATACTATAAAAACTGTAAAATTGTGAAATATTTTTGCAGTTTACAGTTACTATTTTTTATTTGAGCATATGCTAGAATGCAATTTACTCCTGTGATGCAAAGCTGAATTTCCAGTTTCACATGATCCTACAGAAATCCCCCATTATCACTGACTTATGTCTGACTTTAACAGCACATATTTCCCACCAATATGGGATATTTTGCATGTGATGCATTTTTTTTTCAATAAATAACATCGTACCCAATCATTGTAGATCAGTAGTATATAGTATTACCGTCTGCCACCATCATTAACCCTCAGTCCTGTCTGTCCGTGGGACATTGTTTTGAATGCAGTGATCTCTTTGTCCTCGTTCTGCTGGAGTGCTCCCTTCAGAAGTGAAGAAGCCCGTCCCAGCGGTGCGGTTATATTTAGCAGACCACCAGCACCAGCGGTTTCTGGGACACGGTGGGTGTTACTCTCGGGATGAAAATGCCCTGGAAACTCTGCGTTTGCTTGAGAAGCGCTCGTACCGGGAGGGTTTATCGCCGTGTCTCTCCTGCGCCGCTCAAAGATGGTTACGTGGGAGATATTTGAACAACATCTCACAGGAGCACAACCACACGCTTGATTTTCTACAACCGAAGACTAATGATAGCAATTAGAAAGATAAACGCCGCTCGGAAGACAATGTGCTTTATTTATTTTGTGCATTATAGCTTGCTGATCTTTTACATAGTATTCATATATCATTAATATTTAACCCAAAAATATGATCTTTTACATAGTATTCATATATCATTAATATTTAACCCATGGTATTTTTCCCAAAAACACGGTATTACCATCTTATCACATCCAAACTAATCAGTGTTGTTATTTTGAACTAAAACAATCATTGTTATTGCATTAAAAACATTATTGCAAATGATTTAAAGCAGAAATAAAATATAAAAATTAGATAACTTAATCATAAAAAAGCCTTTCTGACATTTTCCCTTGAAAAGTTGAAGTACTAAAACTAAAGATGAAACAAAATAAAGCTATAAAGAAAAGTTTTTAAAATCAAAAACTAATAAAACTGACAAAAACATACTAAAACTTCTATTGAAATAAAATAAAATGAAGTAGACCAATATTTTTATTTTATTTTTTATTTTGAACTAAACTTTTGTCAATATTTATATTTGCTTTCATGATATATTTTCCTGGCTTTGTTGTAAACTTTTTATCAGAACATGCTAATCCTAAGATAAAGAAGTTAATCTTAATAATATTAATCTTTACTGTAATTTTTTACAATGAGATAATTACTTCCTCCTTTTTTGCTTGAATATCTAATGTATAAAATATAATATATAGGCCTATATAACACTTATATATATATATATATGCATGTGTGTATGTGTGTATATGTGTGTGTGTGTGTATATACATACATATATATATATATATATATATATATATATATATATATATATATATATAATATGCATTAAATAAAACCTATGCAAATGACAAAAGCACAATAAATGAGTATTTTTAAAACGCAAAAACATGTTTTATTATTTTGTACAACCGAATCCTTTTGGAAACAATTAGAAAGATAAAGATTGCGTGCAGGAACGCCGCCCTGCGTTTTCACACCGAAAAGCAATGCTTTTTAGTTTTTCATGGGTGTTTTGTGCATCATAACCTGCTGATCTTTTAGGACGAATCATGCACATGTGATAGAAAGTATAGGCTGATGTGATGTGATGTGATGTGATGGGATGCACTCATGTATTTGAGCTGATGTGATGTGATGCGCTCATGATTGATTTCGGTTAGGAGCGCTTGCAGTGCTGAATGCTGTGTTACGGGCAGGAGAGACTCTTGGTGAGAGACGTGTGTTTCTGTAGTTCTGGCTGGAGCTCGACTGTCCTGTTACAGATATCAGTTATCTCACGGCTGAGGAACGCCACATGCTTGTGCTCGTCTGTGGATCGTGACAGGGGCAGTTCTGGGCTCGTCCAACAGGTGGCAGTAGGTGCTTAAAGCAGACCTGAGGTTCTCTTCTTGATGGATGGATGAATGAATGAAGCAGCAGTCTCAAGATGGAGACGGAGGATGGGTTGATGGGAAATAAGTGCAGAGCGAATCATTAAAGTCTCATTTAGACATCTTTCCCAGATCGCCAATGATGTAATGATAAAACTTCAGTTCAATATTTATATTTACTTTCATGATACACTTCCCTGGCTTTGTTGTATACTTTATCAGAGCATGTTATTCCAAGTTAATAATAAAACAGGAAACAACATGAGATAACTGTTGCCTTCTTTTATCTCTTACATATCTAAAGAAATATTAATAAGAAAAATATGAAATTTAGAAATATATATATATATATATATATATGGTATATTTAAAAGTTAAAAGGAGGCAACAGTTTCATTTTAAGCATTTGCTAAACATTAAAAGGCATTTTTATATATAATTTTTGCACACACATTGATATATATTTTTTATATATTATATATATATATATTCTTGCAATTTTATAGAGTATTTGGCTAATTTCATGTTTCTATCTAATTGCAAGTTAATTTTAATCCCATTTTATCCATCGCACAAGATTCCAGCAGATCTTCTTCCAATTTCAATGCAGAAAATATGGTCTAAAAATAATGAAAGATTCATTGTAGGTTTAAGTATTCATCTCCGTTACGTCTCTAATGCTTTCACGGGTTTGTTCATGAACTGTAATGACCTTTGACCCCTCCGTCCGTCTCTTCCAGCAGGGCTTCAGAGGAAGCCGCCCATGAGGAAGTGTGTACGGTGAAAAGGTCAGAGGTCAGGATGACGACAGTAGCCGCTGAATACGAGCACATGGACATCCAGCAGCAGTACCAGGACAGTGTCAACAACCGCTGGGAGGATGAATGGGACAACGAGAACAGCTCGGCCCGATTATTCGAGCGCTCGCGCATCAAGGCTCTGGCAGGTGAGTAGAAATCACAAAGTCCATCTGTGATGACGCTAGTTGATAATGGACCTTCTTTTGGAGCTCGAAAGCTATGGTTAAACACAGAGAGGTCATTATTATCAGCAGAAGTGTATTGTTACTCGCTGTGTTTTTGGCTGTGAATAGCTGTAACTAGTGCTTGATAATGATGCCCACTCACACATGACATGCAGGGGTTTGCTGTGTGGGAGAGAAGAGAGAACGTGGGCGTAAGTTCACCATTTCTGATTCACAGCGAAGCCCACAGACCAACTTTAGGAGGCTCTCGTACTGAAAACTCAACACGTTACATAACAGCAATATAGAGATGTACCACGTTTTATTCATGAGTTGAATTTTTAATACAGTTCCTATAGATGCTGATGCAGGAAGAGTTTCCTAAATGAACTCAAAGCACCTTTTGAAGGGTGTTTGCAGACTAGAGAAGCGTCTTATGGAGCACTTGATGAATAGTAATGCATACCATTCATTTTTATGGGTGTGTTCTTGAGGCATTTCTACTTTTATTTTAAAAAATATATATATTTTTGTGCATTTCCCTGGTTTTATTGTGATTTTCTTTTTTTATCAGAGGATGCAATTCCAAAATAAAACAATACAAATAAAATGCACATTAAAATATATAATAACAATCTTTGTCATTTTAAAAGGTGATAATTGTTTTCTTTGTATATATATATATATATATAATTTATTTTTTACATATAGTATATATGTGCTACCATATGCACATATATATATATATATATATATATATATATATATATATGTGTGTAAATGTATGCTACCATTCAAAAAATTGTGGTTGGACTTTCTAAAAAGCCTATTCTACTCACCAAGACTGCATTTATTTGATCAAAAACACTGTAAAATTAGTAAAATTGTGAAATATTATTACAGTTTAAAAGAACTGTTTTCTATGTGAATATATTGTAAAGTGTAATTTATTTCTGTGATGCGCAGCTGTATTTTCAGCATCATTAGTCCAGTCTTCAGTGTCACATGATCTTCAGAAATCATAATAATATGCTGATTTTTCGCTCAAGAATCATTTCTGATTATTATCAGTGTTGATATTTTTGAGGGAACCATGCTACATTTTATTTTTCATGATTCCTTGATGATTAAAATGTTGAATTTATTTGAAATAGAAATCCTTTGCAACATTCTCAATGTCTTTACTGACTCTTTTGATCAATTGAATGCATCCTTGCTGAATAAAACTATGAATTTCTTTCAATTTGCCTTCCTCGGGAGGGGTTCGGTCTTTAATTAGGACACTTAGACCATCACCGCCTCTCCATAACTCTCACCATGATATGATTTATTCCCGTGATATCTTGGATGACAGGAGCATATTTCCCTCTTCTGTTTTGCATCATGTTCTCCAAGCGTCATGCGCTGGAGTTGCTGTGTTTACAGAGGTGTGATGTTGTTTATGAGAGGAGTCGGGCTGTTATTCTCTCAGGGTGGCAGAGTTTAAACAGACCTGTCCGCTCTCTGAGAGACTCGCCCTGATACTTCAGGACTGAGGAAATATAAAAGCTTGTTGCCAAAAACCACAAACGGTTTCTGGAGTTGTAAAAAGCCCCCAGAATTCCAGTAAGCATCCTACGTTTCACGTGATTGTGTTTTCCTGCATTCCTGTGCGGCAGAGCATACGCTGCCCTCGCTCTCCCTCTCATTCTGGATCACGCTCAAGAAAGAGATACAAAACAAGTGTGATTATTAAATACAATTATCTGCCTGTTTAGTATGCAGTCACTACATGTAACTAAAAAGGTAGATTTCCTCAATGTTTTGAAATGCTATGACTCCGTGTCGATTTCAAAACATTGATCTAATGGTATGAACAAGCCTGATGAGGGCAACATTAGGTCAACCAATGACGTGGTTTGGGGGCGTGGCTATCTGTTCATTCATCCAATGGCAGAGAGTTCTGTTTATTGCTTTGTGTTGCATCAGTGTCATTTTAGTATTATGTATATACTATTGTAGATTTTATTAATATTTTTAAAGAGCATTTATTTTTACATTTTCAGCTAATTCTAGTTGATTTTAGTGTATTCACTTTTTGTTTTTCTTTTATTAAAACATTAATGTTTAGGTTTAATTTATTTCATTTTTATATTTAGCTATAGTTATATTTAAACTAGTTTTTATTTATTTCCATTTAGAAATTTAATCGTTTCAACTTAAATGTATTACTTAAATTATTTATATATTTTATAAATATAACAAATATATTTATTATTAATAAAATGTATTATTTATACGGTTTTCATCTAATATTTATATTTAATTTTATTTCAGATTTCAATAGTTTTAGGTTTAGTTCAAATTAGTTTTTATTTGCCAAAACACCAAAACTAAAGTTGCAGTTTAGTCAAAAACTTTACATTTAATTTAAAGTAATTCAATTTGTGTAATTGGGTAGTTTAACTCTGTTGTAGTTTATATATCTAAATAGACCTTGACACAATCAAAATGAAGTGTTAATTAAAGGTCACTGTTTTCAGCCGAAACTGAAAATGTATTTATTTTAGTGTGTCGGTCAAATATTTTCAGTGCATTTCTAATTGCCACTAGAGATAGAAATGACACACTACACCGTTAAACCTATCACGTCTGTGAGTGTTTATACTGAAAAACAAGCCATTCATCTGAGATTAAGACTTTCAGGAGGAATTATTTCGATTATTTAGTTTGGCAAGCATTTTTATTCTCATGTTTACTTTGCTTAAGTACCTACTGCAGCATTATTTTTCATTAGTAAGCAAAACTTACATTTTCCTCAGACTGTGTAGTTTACATTTAATTATTTAGCTGCTTAAAATCTCTTTTAATAGAATTCGAGATGTGTTTCCTCTTTGCTGTCTCATCAGACTGTCATTGGCTCAGATGGGAAGTCAGATATCACACCGGTACGATTCTCTCACAGAGGTCTGATAAGTCAGGAATCCCCCGGGCAGCATTCGGCATACCACACTAATGTGGACCATGTGCTGGAGCATGAGAGGGGCCCGCGCTCTGACATACGGCCCTCCCCCGACAGCCCAGGGGCGCCAGATTGAGGCAAAACCTCCCGTTTAATTGTGTTAGGAGAAGAAACCTAGTCTCTTTACTCCAAACATGAGCATGTGTAGGAATCCATTCTGACACTTTGTTTAATTCGGTTGCTTTTTGCGAAAGTTTGTGTCATCTCAATGACCTCTGCAGACATCTGCTATAGTCGTAGATATCTGCGCATATCTAGCTTACTTGAACATACCATACCACTCACCGCGCAAAAAATAATGCCGTGTTTCTTTTGCATTGAAGCAATAACGAAAAGTTGAAAAACGCCTGAAGACTCACACAGTGTCTACAGCGGATGTGACAAAATACTGTAGAGCCCATAATAATCAGTGATGCTGTCTACACTGGCTGCGGTGGACACGCCAAATCCTCAACAGTAAGCCGATGCCTCGTTCTGTTTATGACGTACTGACATATAGTACAAATGATTTGCCACGGTCACTTTGTCCAATCCAGTGTGCGGCTGTTGGGTTACCTCCCACACTTTTTTTACATTTATATATTTGTTTATTTTTGGCTAGTAGAAATTATAAATGGTTCAAGTTATGAATTCAAAATTTTGTAGCCATTTAGTAGTGAATGAAAAAGTTCATTTCAAACCCTGGTTGGGTGGGTAGTTGGGTAGATGATAAATGGGTAGTTAGGTAGATAGTTGAGGCGGTTAGCCTTCGTAGATAGATGGTTTAATGCGCCTGGCCCGATGTTAACTTGCAGTCTGTGTTTGTTTATCGGGCTGGTTAGTGGCGCCGGCTTTAAACACAGTTAAAGTGATGAGTAAGTTGGGTTCAGGTTGTTGTGCTGTTGGATGTGTATATATTTATTAATTTGTGGCGATCCGCCACGATATCAAAACTGACTGATTTTCCAAAAGGCTTCGTTGAATAAACATAAGCACATACTGTATGTTTAAAAATCAACGGGACGGCACGGGAGTGTTTATATCACTGTATTTCTGAAGGAAGGTTATATGCCTGATAAAGCCACGTTTGTAAGCTCAGCGCTGCTTTGTGTTCAGCCGTTATTTCTCCCGCTTTAAAGCACCTCCTGCTGGCAGAGAATGAAATAGCATTTTCAATAAGCCCGTCTGATTTAAGCATATCAAATATAATCTACTCTAGAGAGACTTAGCTGTTGTTATTGATTCTATTTCGAAGTCTACCGGAAGTTAAGTTAGCGTGCACGCGCAGTAACGTTTGTTTATGTTGCCGCCGTTGAAACCGTCTATATATAGTCATGTATCTTTATCGTGTAAGATATTGGGCTTCAGGTACAGAATTAATTCTGTCATCATGAATAATTAATCAAGGCCCTTCGGTTGCTTAGTTTCTCTCTCACACTCAGGGTTTTGTCAAGTATTGCTTTGTGGGGCAGCGTTCTACTATTCCACCAATGAGACGCGATCGTCTAAATTATTGACCGGTGTCGTGAAAAATAAATGAGCTGGTTATCAGTCTGCTCGAGTGACTTCGTCTCCGTCGAGCAAAACTCACTTCAGCCACGCTGTAGCATCCAGCTCGTCCTTACGCATTAATTATGATCGTCTTCTCAGTTGAGTTATTATTTAGGGTTCAGATGTTTCTCCTAAAAACATGGAGATCATTTGCTGAGTAAAGTTTGAGTTCAGACAGTCTTATTGGGATTTCTTTTTAGAGATCACTTTGCTTTTTGCCGCCACACTGATATAAAATATCTGTATTCCCCAGAGCAGCTGAGAGAGCGGTTCATCAAATGTAATTTAAGGATGAAGTCTGAGTTATGGGATGTTGTGTGTTTGTATGGCTGTTCATCTCAAAATACAAAGGACCCCCGTGTCCTTCCTCTTTCCTTCCTTCACCGAGTTTGTCGGCCAGATGTCGGTGAAATCACCCCATGTTATGAACGCATTAGATCATGCTTAGAAACACACTGTATCCAGACATTATGGGCTGTTAAATGGATTCGCTGAAATCAGCACAGTCGAGTTTGGTGTCAAATGAGAGCGGTTGTGTTGCGTTACAACAGGCTCCCAATGGAATTGTGGGATTGTGCAAGTACATATTTGTAAGATCACAGCGAAGCATCATGTGAAATTTCACAGAAAATTGTGCCTTCGTTGACTTGACAAAGGAGCGATTGTTTCAGTGCCAACAGAAACACACACTTACATACATTTATCCCGCTATGAGTGAAAAACAACACATTCATGCTCACCCTTCATAGTCAGTTTGCACATGTTTTCATGGAGAAATACTGGTATTTATAAAAAAAAACATGATGTGAATCCATAGTTGCTCTTATAGGTTTGATATGGATTGACAAGACTAGACTTACTAGACTTGATCAGAAGCTCTGTTTAATGCTGTTTATTAAGGATATCTGATTTGACCATTTTATCCATAAATCCATAAAAAATTAAGCCGTATCTAAAGATTTTGACTTAAATTTCCTACAACACTGTGGCATTATGGTGATGTCTTTTTCAGGCAAGCATCACATTTAGTTTTACATATGCTTTTATATTTAAATAAATAATATATTTTTTTAATATATCATTTTATAATTACATTTTACACATTTGAACAATTTATATTTTTCACTTTTTATTTCAATATTCATCATATTTATGTAATAGTATAATCTTATAGAAATACAATCGTATAACCTCTCTATACACACACACACACACACACACACACACACACACACACACACACAAACACTCTCTCACACACACACACTCTCTCACACACACACACACTCACACTCACACACACACAAACACTCACACACACAGACACTCACACTCACACACACACACACACACACACACACACACTCACACACACATATGCTCTTATCTTTAACAATATTTTGTTAAATCATTTTATACATTTACTATTTTACTTCTTTTAACATCGCATTTACTTCAGAAAATGTAAATAGAATTATATACATATATGTGTCTCTGGAGCACGAAACCAATTTTAAGTCGCTGGAGTATATTTGTAGCAATAGCCAAAAATACACTGTATGGGTCAAAATTAAGGATTTTTCTTTTATGCCAAAAATCATTAGGATATTAAGTAAATATCATGTTCCATGAAGATATTTTGTAAATTTCCTACAGTACATATATCAAAACGTATTATTTGATTAGTAATATGCATTGCTAAGAACTTCCTTTGAACAACTCTAAAGATGATTTTCTCAATATTTAGATTTTTTTGCACCCTCAGATTCCAGATTTTCAAATATTGTCCGATCATAACAAACTATGCATCAATGGAAATATTATTTATTCACCTTTCTGATTATGTATAAATCTCAATTTTGAAAAATTGACAGTTATGACTGGTTTTGTGGTCCAAGGTCACATATACTGTTTATATCTTTAAAATGTTTTTATTTTTATTTTATTAATATTACAGTTTATACATTTATATAAAAATCCATTTATCCATTATTTTCTTCAGAAGGTCACATAACACTTTTCTTGATAAACATTAATCAGTGGGAATTTTGCAGGCAAGCATCACATTTTTTTTTCTTCATAAATTGTAAAAATTTCTAGTTACATACACTTTTAACTTTTATTTTATTTTAATTAATTTAATGTATTATTATTATTTAAAAATATTTTTTTTTATCGTTGTATACCCAGCAATTACTGCTGGATTCATTACATTTTATACATTTGTAATTTGTATAAATTATTTTTTCCCCTGCATTTCAATATCACATTACTTTTATCGTTAAAAAGTATCATTTATAACATCAACATGTTATATTTATATATTGAAATGTCCCTTTATTTTGTGGATTCTTTATGGTTACTCCTTCATGGCTCTATTTTATTTCCCATCATTTGCTGATATATCTCCAGATTATTCTCTCCGCTGTGGCTTTGGTTTGAGTCGAAACGCTCCTCTGCAGTGAATGACTAAACATCTCCTCCCTCGCCTCTCCGCAGCAGTGAGCCCAAATCTGTGGGCCGTTTATCACGGCGCGAGGGATGATTTCAGCTCAGACTCTCTTGTGACAGAGAACAGAAATGCAGACGGAGGTGAATTAAGAGCACTGATGCACACGTGGACGTCTTGTGACTTCACAATGACACCACTGACTGTGTTTCTGCACAAACAGCCCTCTCACTGCAGGCCCAGATCAACCAAACCACCCTCAGGCCTCAATCCCACGCTAGAAGAATTCAACATTTGTTGATTTTACAAATACAGGATCATGGGACACGTTTGGTCACATTATAATCTCATCTCATGGTTCCTTGAGGATGCGGTCTTGTGTGACTTGCTCTTAAAAGAGAGAAAACAAGACGCTACATTCTTGTTATTAGTCAGGTGTTCTGGGTGGTTGCTAAGGTGTTCTTGGTGGTTGTTAGGGTGTTCTAGGTGGTTGTTAGGGTGTTCTGTGTGGTTGCTAAGGTGTTCTCGGTGGTTGTTAGGGTGTTCTAGGTGGTTGCTAAGGTATTCTACGTGGTTGTTAGGGTGTTCTAGGTGGTTGCTAGGGTGTTCTTGGTGGTTGTTAGGGTGTGGTGGGTTGTTTCTTGATGGTGAGCAGTAACAGTAGCCAATACATCTGAATATTGTGACAAAATATTTATGTTACTATTGTTGTTGTTAACTATAAAACCTATAAAACATGTTTGGAAATTAATCTGAAATAAAAGAAAATGGAATAAAATGGAAAAACGACATGGACATTTTGTATTATATAAATGTTGCCTGAAATAAAATAAGATTAAGTTGAAGTACTAAAATTAATAAAAATAAATGAAAGCTAAAAATATTTTAAGTTAATAAAACAAAATTACAGAAGCACGTAACACAATTTCTTAACTACTTCAGCTTAATTTAAAATTAAATTGAACTACTAAAATTAATAAAATTAGAACTGAAATAAAAACAATTAAGTTAAAAGCAAATATGTAAAAAAAAAAAAAAATGCTAAAATTAATATACTGCAGAAGAAAGTTGATAAAAGTGGTTTTGGTTTCTAGCAACAATTGACATTTATTACTAAAAGTAAAATTGAAAAAAAACTAAATGTATCAATAAAAATTAAGAAAAAACAACACAACCAAGTTACAGAAACTACATTTAAAAACATTTGAATTCTAATTCAATCTAAATTAAAATGCAGTGTGAAAGCCTGTTATTTGTCTTCATTATAAAATGTTAATAAACTAATTTCGTTGGAATCAGATATAAAATAATATAAACCGTAGCTGCAGTAAGCAAGAACAAATGCTTGATGTTTGCCAGCAAAAGTGATGCTGACAGAAAACAAACCAGCATCTTATTACTTGATTTACAGCATCTCATGCAGCTCCGTACTCTCATAAAACACTCCTCGAATGCCTGTAAATATCCAGTGTGGCTTTTAATTCACCTTAGGAGTAATCCTGCTTTTTATCATGTTTAAGACACGGAAAGAAAAGCAGAAGGGGGCTGTTTGCTGTCAGGAGAGTTTGAGTTGGATCTGCTGGATGTTTACTACTCCTGACACAGTCGTGTGAGATTCCTGAGTGGGAATTAGCAGATATTTGTTTTACAGCTGAGTGCAATTCAATAGCCAAACTCTGAGAAGTAGTTCAAAGTCTGCATTCATGGCAGAACGTCTCTTCACCTTGCAAACAGATGGACGGCAGGGGGGAAAAAAACAGGAGGAGGAGGAGGGGAGCACAAATAAGCTTTAGGGGTTGTAAACGGGATTTTAGGCAGGATGCGTTTAGTCCGACATTCCAAGAAGGCCGTTACGCGTTTCTTATGCAACTTTGCTTCTATTGCATGGCCTAAAAAAACAATGCATGGAAATGGGCCGACTTCCTGCTCAACCTCCACCCCCGATCTTCTCCGGAGACTTGGTTTGGTCCGTCTCCTCCTCTTCTTTCATTGTAATGAGGTGGTGACATCATCTGCAAACACACTGGCTGGGCCGCTGATGAAATTACAAACCTTTTGCCCTCCTCTTCTGCTCCGTTAAAGGTGTCTCGCAGAACCCTTCCATTGCCTCCTGCAGATTCAGAGCGGGTCTCGGGCTAGAAGGCTTCCCCTCCCTTGTATGACAGGAGGAGGGGCGTTTGTGTGCTTGAGGTTGGGGGAGACGCTGCTTTTGAATGGACAGAGTGGGAAGACGAACAATCAGAGAGACAGCAGCATGCTTGTCTCATCTAAAACCGACCGGTTGAGAACATCAGGCTGGGACGAAAACCTTCGGCGTTTTGGATAACTCCCATCTCGAGAAGGAGCTGTTGGCTTTCTTTCCTGCCGTCGTTTCATCCCATTCAGTGGTTTCTTGGGAGGTTTCGAGGAATCTGGAAATAGTTTCCCTCTCGGTCAGGGATCATGGATTTGGAGTGGGAGTCCGGGGGCCCTGAGGGCTTCTATCAGGAGCCCAGCTTCCCCGCGCAATTGCCCTTCAACTACAACCAGCTCGAGGGGCGTTTCAAGCAGCTGCAAGGTAAGATGCATCCGGAGGTGTGGGTGCATTGTTTACAGCACCGTTAGGATGGAGATTCATGTGCTTCCTACAGCGCAGCAGCTGCGATTTGTGCCATATACACACTTACAAATAAAGGCTTTATTGGTGTCTATGGTTCCGTGAAGAACCTTTAAACGATTCTTTGGGGAACCAAAAATGGTTCTTCTACAAAAACCTTCCTTTGGAACACTTATTTTGGAAGCTTTAACATCCACGGAAAATCTTTTTTATAGTGGAAAATGTTTTATACTGAGACAAAATGGCTTGAGAAACCAAAAATGGTTCTATGAAAACCTCCTTTTGGAACGCTTACTTTGTAATCCTTAATTTTCATGGAATCTTTCCATTCCATAAAGACGCTTTAGATTTATAAAATGTTTTTGGGGAGCCAAAAATGGTTATTCTGCAAAAACCTCTCTTTGGAACCCTTATTCTGGATCCTTTAACTTCCGTGGGATCTTTCCATTTTTTATTACGTTTTAAAAAGTCTTCTTTTAAGATCAGTTCACTGAAAGATTCTTTTAGGAACCAAAAATGGTTCTTCTATAGAATTACTATAACCACCCCCCCCGTTGGGAAGCTCTATTTTTCAGAGTGTAGATGCACAGAAAGCAGCTACAGAGTGTTTTGTGTTTTACTCTCCTCCATAATCATCTCAAAAAGGGGGGTGTCTGGTGGAATTGGGGCTTTTAGCCTGGGTTAGTGGAATGCATTTTAGACATTCCCCTCAAAAAATTACATTTTCGAAATGCTTTTCATGCAAACGTTCTACCTTTACGCTTGGCTTCCCTTCCCCAAAATCACCCGGGAGTCAATAAGGGGGCCTGAATGGGCCGTCATAGACAACAATGGAAAACCCGGGAAGGTGGGAGTGGCTGTTTTGTTCTGCTGACAGTGTGAGGGATATGTGAGGGATAGTGGCATGTTTCTAAATGCTGCCTCTTCATATGCATTTCAAATGCGGTTGCTAATGAGTGCGGCCGATTTAGTTAGTTTTTTAAAATAAGGCGCTTGTTGGGCTTTGTTGTTACTCATTGCTTAAATAGTTGGACAAAGCATTTGCATTGTTCCGACGGTTATGGACCGTGCAACACTTATATTGCATTCACCAAACTGGTTTTACTGTCAAGGAATTGCGTTTTAGATCAGATCTGGTAGATCAATAGATGTGCGCTAGGCATTTAGCACCTCACACACTCAGCGATTTCACACGTTTACGCCATTGCTCTCGTTTGCCATCACTGCAGATGTTTCCCCAGAGCCCTGCTGTTGTGTTTGAGAGTCAGTTCAAGCTTTTACATATCCGTTCTCATAACACAAGCATTTCAAGAGTCACGTGCATGATGAGATTGCACAAGAATTATTAGTATGAAACAACTGTTTGATGAGCAACTCAGATAGCAGTTAATAACCAGTTGTTAATGAATCACAGCCCAGTTTGAGGTCAGTAATGCTGGTGCGATGAAATGAGAGATGGACTCCAACAGACATGCACTTGCAGAAATTCAGCTTTTGTAACTTAGGAGTCTGTTTACATTACATTCATGCATTTAACAGGCACTTTTATCCCGAAAATGAGTTTGTGTGTGGCTAATTATTAACGTAGATTTGCCCTGCCTTTCCTTTAGGTGGTTTAGTGATGAAAACTTGACCTTTTACCTGCGTTATGACGGATTTGAGTGATTCAGCTTCAGTGATCTCAGGCTAGTAAATAACTTGATGTGGTCACTTTGAGATAAAATGTATTGCCGTCACCACCCTGCGCATTTTAAATACTTTAAACTTTATCCTGCACATGGTAAAAAGACTTTAGTCTAAGTAAAGCTAAAAACTACAACTTTAGCTAAAAAGATTTTAGTCTTCAATATTTAATATTTTAATGATTTTCTTCCTTAGTAAATATCTAACCATCCTTAAGTCAATATATATTTACTTGAGATGCAAAATTACTGAATGTTTTAAGTCTCATTTTTATACTTAAAACAATAACAAATGCCAGTGGAGTCAGAAAAAATCAAAGTAATTCAAAGGGAAAGATACAATTTCTCACTTCAGATCTTTAGGTATTGTTATCCATTACAAAATTGAAATTTTTTTAAATCAAATTACATTTACTTTCTTTAGAAGAAAAATGAAAGATTTCAAGTCTGAAAAATGCATTAAAATTAAATGACTTTATGACTAAAAACAAGAAATATCTCGGGCAATAGAGTCAAACAAATATCTTGCTTTCCCTTTGAATGAAGTATATTTTTCAGACACCTCTGGCAGATATCTGATCTCGTTTTAAGCATGGACTCTTAAGTCTTTTTGCATCTTAAGTAAACGTGTCTTGACTAAAGATATTTGTGACTAAAAAGACTGCGTTTGTGTTGATACTGATATGTAGCATCTTGTTCCTGGTGAGATGGTTTGATATTAAGTCAGAAGTTACAAATATTCGGCCAAGTTTGACGATGCATCTTAAAAACCACTGCTCACTGCACAAGAGCATTCTTCAAAGCCTCTGGACGCTAGATATTTGCCAAGATAAATGACAGATTGTTGGATTTGTGGACAGCCTTCAATAGTCTAAACACATGGTCCTGGCGGCGTCTGTTCCACAGATAGTTCAGTGACGGTAAGGGTGCGTCCAGCTGATCTGGAGGTTTTTGGCTCGGCGGACAGCACTGTAAGCTGTTTTGCTCATGGGCTTGCGTGCTGAAGCAGATCTATTGTCCTGCCAAGCCGCCTGTCTCTCAGTCTGGTCTTCTCAATGACCTTCTGTTGGGCTGTTGGCAGAGATGCAGCCGGCCGAAAGCGAGACGGATGGAGACGCTGGGTTCTGAATGGCCCGGCTGGATCGGATACGAGTCGTCGGATCTTGATTCTCTCAATGGCCTGTCGATGACTGTAAGCATCACCACCCTCGGCGTGAGAGGAAGTGGATTCAAGAGCTCTGAGGGAATGAAGGAAGCGTTGAGATGGGAGTTAAAGATGCACAAAACCACCCAGAATCACAGACTCGAGTCAACGTTCACTTAGAAGTCATTGTGCAACACCCTAAAACATGAAATAGATTTCAGTAAATAACCTGTATTTTAGAATTATTTCTATAGTATTTATTTTGAATTGGCTGTTTTTTATTTTATATATTTTTTATTTTAGGTTAAGTCATTTTGCTATGTGCTTTTGTTTTTATTATTATTATTATTATTATTTAAATGATGCACGATTCCCATGTGCTATTTATATATATTTTTTTATTTCAGCATTATTTAAATTAATGAAAGATATTATTAATAGTATTAGTTATATATATAATAACAATGTAAGTTTTTTAAGTGTATGTTTTTCAGGTAATAATCATATTTTGTTTTATTTTATTGCATCTTTGTTTGAATCCATATAAATGTTATTTAGTTCTTTAAATTCAAGTTTTTTATTTATATTTTATTTTATTTCAGTAACTAGAAATTGTATTACATGTGCTTTTATGTCAACATGAGTTTGCATAATTGTATTTAAATAATGCAAAATATTTCTTATTAAAAGAAAGCAAAATAAAAGCTGACTTGGGACTTGATTGGATAGTAAAAAAAAAATCTATATGCATATTAATAAATATTAAGTGGTATCAACGACATCAGCTGTAAATAACAGTCATGCACATATGCTTTTTTATTTCTCTAAAGAATCATATAGCAACGTAACACCCAGAAAACATTGAAATAACTTTATTATAAAACGATATGGATATGAAACTCTGATAACGGTTGTTTAAAAAAGCACTCAGTCATAAGCACAAATGCAAATGAGAAGTGTTTTGGTGGTGTATGAGTTCAGGACATCTGGAGTGATGCACTAGTGCACATCCTCGTATCTGTTTGTCACGTCACTTTGAACCGAAGGGTGGAGTTTAAACCAGTCAACCTGAAACACACACCTGTGATCACTTCACCAACAACCATCTTATTCCTCATTTGATTCTTTATCAACGGCTCTGTTCCAAAACCTAGCGAGCTCCCTTCGAAGGCAGCATCCTAACCCGAATGTAAACGTGTCAGTGGCTGATTTGGAGTGAATCTGGAATCTGTTCCCTCGTGAGAAGCGTGGCGTTGATCGGTGTGTCTCTGTAACACTGGAGGAACTGTGAGTTTTCCTGGTTGGCACAGCAGGAATGTCATGATTAAATGAAGCATGATAAACATGCATCCGCTTCCCTCCTGCTCTGTTTGTTTAAACATGTGTTCATCTCTGTGAATGAACTGATGTACTGGCTCAACAAGTTAACCTTTGAGACAACTAGAGACCAAACGTGTGTGCGTGTGTGTGTGCGTGCGTGTGTGTGTGTGTGCGTGTGTGTCTCTGTCTGTGTCTGTCTGTGTGTCTGTCTGTGTGTGTGTGTGTGTGCGTGTGTGTGTGTGTGTGTGTGTCTGTGTGTGTGTGTGCGTGCGTATTATTTACATATAAATATATTAATATTTTTTATTTTTGTTTAATCTATCTGTAATCAACTACATACATAGAAAAGGACAAATTATATAAATTATTTTATATGAACTATATTATTTATGTAATGTGTATATATATATAAGGTGTGAGTATCTTTGTAAATAAATGAAAAATATACATTTCTTTATAAATTACACACACATATATATATATATATATATACAATATATATAGTTGATTTATCTTTTGTAATTTAATGTTCTTTCTATTCAAGTTTTTTTATTATATTCAAAATTTATGTTAGATTAATTATATTAAAATAATAAAATTTAAATGTTTTCATATATAGTTATTATTCGTCCAGTAAATTATATAATGTAAGTAATGTAATAAATAGTTGATTTATTTTCTATTTTTTTACATAAAATGTTAATAAAGTTAAGAAATGTAGACATTTTATAAAATGAAAAAATAAAAAATTATATTATTATTAAATTATATATGTTAGTACACATACAGTTTATATTATAATGTAATGTATATATAATTTGATTCCTCCTGAAACAATTTTTAACCCATATTTCACCCATGTTTCAATTAAAACCCAAAAGATAAAATCAAGCCCCGCCCACTCAACATTCCGTTCAACCAAAAATACATATCTCAATATTGTCTTTATGAGTTCCCTGTTTTACGCCGCATGTGTTTTTCATCAGCGCATGCATAAACTGGCTCTAAAATGTTAGAAACTTTCAACATCTTTATTATTTTTGCCCTCGGTTCAAATACTCAGTGATGTGGTTTTAAGCAGAAGTGTTGAAATTGTAGTTTATTTTCGAGCCGCATGCTGAGCGCGAGCGATACTGTGACCTCAGAGACCTGTCCACTCCACAGCGCACAGGAAGTCTTAGGAATTCCTTTCTCCCGCCACAGGAAGCAGATAAACCAGACAGGAAGAGGAAGCCACCCATGGACTACGTCTCTTGGTCCTTCCAAGGCGGTGTTTCTCATTGGTGTTTTGTGTTTCTCTCATCTGCTGCGGAGTAGAAAAGCTGATCTCACTTATCTCTGACCCCACGTTTGACCTTCTCGTGTTTCCGTATTGAAATATTGCACAACGCTGAATCCCAGAGCCAGCATCATTTTCAGGAGATGTAGTAATAGAAGTGATGGTAAGAGTGCTGTGCTCTGGACTTTCTCATTTCACTGGGACTCACATTCAGACACTGCTGTACTCAGTCCAAATCATATTTTATAATGTTATTATTGTGTGCTTTCAGGGTTGGATGAACGTGTAGGGATGCTTTCTCTGACATGGATATATACTACTGTTCAAAAGTTAGAAATTGATACATTTATTCAGCTTGGACATATTAAAGTAGAAAAATTTATGATAATAATACAAAATATTTCTAATTCAAATAAGTCTGTTTCATCAAAGCATCCTGAATAAAAATGTATCATGTTTTTCACACAAAAAATATATTTGTTTGACCAGTAAATCAGCATATAGACTGATTTCTGAAGATCACGTGACACTGAAGACTGGAGTAATGATGCTGAAAATACAGCTTTGATCACAGAAATAAATTACATTTGACTATATATTTACCTAGGAAATAGTTATTTTATATCATAATAATATTTCAACATTTTTTACTGTATTTTTGGATCAAATAAATGCAGCTTCGGTGTGCAAAATACATTAAAATATCAAAACCATCAGCAGACCCATGCATTAAACGTGTGATTTTGCCAGATCTGCTGCTTGTTCTTGATATTTGCTCGATTCTGTTTCCTCTGCAAGTATAGACAACACTATCTGTGTGTCGCAGGACAGGGTGGGGTTCGTTTTGAGGTCAGCAAACAAAGATTTTGAGGATGCAGGAAACGCCAATAAATCAACAATCCCTGAACTCTCACAACCCGAGTTCCTTCAGCGGCACGATTACTAATCGAATCAATCGGAGCAGAATGCACAGACCTCACGGTGGACTTCTTGACATTTCAAACCCCCTAGTTGAAGATAATAGTGAGTTTTGCAGTTCAGAAATGGTAAAACTCTTAGTTTTTCAGCAGAACATCATCATCGCCAGATTGCTACATACTTCTCAGTGATGTATTTTCTATTCAGTAACATGCAGGAGATTCTTCTATTTCTAGCGAGTGAATTCAAAGCAGAAATGTTCTTGTTAATGATCCATATACTCGTATATACCAGTGACTAATATGACCTCCTGACCCGATCAGACATCCAGACTGCAGTATTGATTCATCTGAACCGCTCAACCGCGTGCAGACTCACTCTCCATGTCCGCCGTCATCCAGTTGACTTTGCCACTGCCCTCAAAACGTATTAAATCACATTTCACTTGTGTACAATCTCCTTCTAAGTGTTATTAGCGGCGGAGTATTAAACCGCCGTTTATATTCAAGCTAGCAGGTATTTAAGAGCGCATAAACACTGCTAGATGAGCTACGGTTTCATTCATAAATAAATGTACAATAAATGACAATGTTGAGAATCGCCTTTGAGAATTTTTCAAAAATTACATCACAGTAATAGTAGTACAAATGCTTAATTATCATGAAAAAAATGTCAAATATTTAATGGTCATACATTTTATTTAATTAAAATGAGTAATGTTTGTCATGCAAACTGGTATTTTAATGTATTTTATTAAAAGTATGTATTGTTTTTTTTTGCATTGCCATAACAGATAAGCACATTCATCCTAAAAAATATTTGACTTAATTTAATTAATTAAAACATTTTTTTTAATATATAGTATTAAATAGCTATTTTGTATCAAGCTACTAGGTATTTATTGTGCATACGTTGTATAAATTACAATAGTGATAATCCATAACAATATTTAAAAAATATTTTATTTTATTAAAGTACCTAGCATGTTTGCATTGTAATCATTATTTTACATGTATTTGTTATAACTATTAACCTCAGTAAAAATTACAGTATTGAGAATTGCCATTGATACTTATTTAAGAATAAAAGCAAAATTAAAGTAATATCGTATGCATGCAATAATAGGCACCTGGAAAAGGTTCTTAATTATCATTCAAATAATTTCATAATACAAAAATTTGAATGGTCCTAAAAATTTATCAATTTTAATTTACTCGTTATATTTGATTTCATTTTCAGCACAGTATTACATAGCTATTAATATTGAAGCTACCCGGTCCTTAAGAGGGCATAAACAGTCTAGATTCGTGAGATGAGTTTATAACACAACTATTAATTTAAAGCCAGGTTTAGCCGCTCTGCTCCGTGTTTTGGACCCCGCGGGTCGTGTTTACCCAACGCTAAGTCCAGATGCTGCTGCATTCCTGCAGCCTTCCCCGTGGTTTCTGCCGGGCCGAGGGGAGGAACACTGCCGGCATTGTTTGCTTTACCCACAGTCCTCTGGGAGATCCGCAGCTCGGCTAATATGTAGCGTTCGGTGGCATTGGTTGTGATGATATCGACACACAATGCAGCCACAGTTCAGCGGAGGAGCGAGTCAGACACAGGTCATAACCAGGTCGTCTGAAAGAGAAAGTACACATCGTTTTAACGTCTTGATTGTTTTTCCACACATTTGGACACTTAGTTGAAGATCTCGAGATGCTCAGATCTTCAAATCAGACGTTCAAGCTAAGAAATGACCAATACTTTCAATGAAAGTAATTTGTGAATAATTAGTTAAAACGCATTTACATTTCTATTTTAATTACTTTGTCACAATGCAAACATTGCAAAAAATGCATATAATTATAATATATATAATTATCATATAATATCTTATATTAGCAGCGGAGTAATTATATAGCATTCATTTTAAAATGATTTATTTAATTAAAATCCATTATCATTATAAAATGTTTTCTTTTTTTTATACATTTTGTCTCAATGCAACACATTCAAGTATATATATATATATATATATATATATATATATATATATATATATATATATATATATATATATATATATATTAAAAATATATATATTAAAAAACATTTTTAATCTATAAAATATTTGTATTATATTTATGAGTTCTAAGAAATAATACTTTGATTTGAATTAAAATGCATTTCCAATATACAAAATCTATTCAAATCAGATGTTAAAGCAGAGAAAGGAACAAAAGTGATCTGTTTTTCCTGCCGATGTTGAAATATCGTCCAGGAAAAACATGTGTTCTGAAATGTTGTGGTTTGGATTGAGTTTATAAATGTGATTTGCATATGTATCTGAAACTAGAGCAAAAGTTTGATGTTTAACAGTTCAGAAGATTTCACGAATGGCTCAGTTATATTTCTTTCAGGGATCTTTATCTCGTGTGTTTTTCAGATGCACATAAATCCCTCGTTGTCATCCAGAAAGAGTTTGGAGAGAAACATCTCAGTCTGCTGTCTATGAGAACGGTCTTTCTTTGTTTAACACGTGGAGCGTATAGCAGAAGACGTCTGCTCAGCACTTTTCTGTGTTGATGTTTAGGAGTGTGTATGAAGCTTGAGAGGTCATAGCTGTTCTGTCACGTGCTGTTCAAGTGTGTTTCTGATGGTCTTTAATGCACTCGCCGCATGCGCTTCAGAACATCACAGTCCAGCATGACCTGCTCATATTTCAGCCTCAGATCAGAAATAGTTCAAGTATATAAATAAGAAATGTTTTGCATGAAGAAAATTAGGTATATTTGACCATGTGTTATGTTATTTGTTCAAAAATTGCAGCACTGCCAATAATTCCTTTTGAGAATTATTCAAAAATAAAAGCTCTAAAGTAATATTACATTTTTGCATCTGGAAGAGAAAAATTGCTTAACTAACATAAAAAAATAACATTAGAGTGCAAACATTCTTAATACGCCTAAAAAACAATTCACTATACAAAATGCATTTATGTTATTATATATATATATATGTGTATGTGTGTGTGTGTGTGTGTGTACAGTATATGTATAACAATGAAGCACATTCACCAGTAAAAATTACAATATTGTGAATTATTAAAGTACCAAAGCTCAAAATTTAAAATTATATTACAGTAACGAGCAGCTGTGAGAGAGAAAGCTCTTAATTTTTTTAATTTAATTCTAATTTATTTGCATTATACATTTTTTTTTTTTTTTTTTTACAGCCTGACATGTTTTGCATTGTTTTTATTATTTTCACAAGGTAAGCACATTCACCCTGGTAAAAATCACAATATTGTGAATCAAATTCATAATTATAAAAAAATAAAAGCTTGAAAGTAAAATGACATCACCGTAATCATCAGCGGGGGTGGAAAGTGCTTAATTATCATGAAAATAAAGTCACAGGGCAACATTTTTTAATGGCCCTAAACTAATTATTAGCTTTAATCAATTGAACCATCTTTTTTTTTTATCAATTTCATTATACTTTTTTTTATTTTTTTATAATTATTTTATTTTAGTGTCCTAAACAAATGAGTAATTTCACTGAATTGAATCCTCTTTTAAAATCAGTTTGACTATGCATCTTTAACTTCCCTTTATGTGCAATGTTTGTGTTTGAGTCAGCCAGGGTCAGACCGGTCTCTAAACGCTCCAGCTGTGGATGTGTTTGGCCTCTGTCCTGCTTGATGAGCAGATGTTGCTCTTCCTCTGTTTGTTGTGTTTGGGTTCAGGCGGTCACACACGACCTCTCCCTCCATTCTTGTCCGGCGGGCCGCTCTCAGACGGACCCTCGCTCGTCCTGTCCTCTTTAAAGCACAGGGGTCGACCAGGAAAAGACTCTGTCGTCTCACCACAACAATAGAATCAGACTCTTACCAGGAATGCACTAACAGGAACATTGGGAGGATTGTAAATAAATAGCTGCATTTGAACTTCTCACACGTGGGCGGGGCATAAATAAACACACCGCCGCCCCTTTGTCTGCCTCGCATTGTTTGCTGCGCTTGATTGGTGGGGAAATCGTCTGCTCGCACATGAATTATGGGATAGTGGTTTAAAAGGCCTTGGCAGGGTGAAGGACTGGGTTTGGGGTTGGGACACGGGTCCATGCGTGGCTTCACACAGACCATTTTAAACTCATTTGATTCTTCATAGAATAACAATCATTCGTATTTGGGAATGTTTGTGGGGGGGGATGTTGCAATGTTTGTGGATCATTACAACAGCCTCATTTCTTTCTAGAAGATCTGGTTCATACCCGTCTAAATATAGCAGCTATACAATACAACATAGTTCAGCTGGGAATCAAACTATTTATGACTTTTATTATGGAAAATCATGATTCTGAGGATAATGGTTTTTATTACATTGATTGGTAACCATAAATAGCGTACAGTTGAATAACTATATTACCTGGAAAATGATTGAAAAATTTTTTTTTTAATGAAAATTATGGGAAATTATTATTATTTTGGCATTGATTTGAGAATAGTTTTATATAAACTATAATTTAAATAGTTTTTATATTAAATCCTTTGTATTCAAATCAAAATACATTTTAGACAAGTGTATTCTTATTATTTTAATATATTACAAATCTTATTTTATTTAAGTTGCTATTAAAATTATATTTTATATTAAATATTTTTGAATCAAAATTAATTAAAATGAATTTTAGAAAAGTGTATTATTATTATTATTATCATCATCCATCATTGAAGAAGTATTTCTTCAATTTATTTAAAATGTTACTGAAATTCTATTTTGTGACATACTTTTATATTAAAATAAAAAATTGTAAACTAATTTTAAATAATTGTATTGCTATTATAAAAGTATTAAAATAGTATTTTATTTTAATCATTATTTCAATTCTTATTAACTTTATTACAATTATTTTTTAATTAAATAAATGATTTTAGATAGGCCTAAGTGAATTTATTATTATTACGGTATTATAATTATAATTTGAATATATAATTGTATTCAATTAAATTTGAGATTATTTTATTATTATTATAAATTAGTAACAATCTTATTTATGATACTATTACTTGACTTTGGATATTGTTGTAGTTTATAATACGTTCGTGTGTTAGGAGTGAGTTTTCCACGGTTAAGTGCACAGCTCTTAATTAGCGTTATTAAGCGTGGTAGAAAGCACTGTTAAGCGTGTTTATTGTCGTCCTGCAGACGAGCGAGAGGCCGTGCAGAAGAAGACCTTCACTAAATGGGTGAACTCACACCTGGCGCGCATGTCCTGCCGGATCACCGATCTCTACATGGACCTGCGGGACGGACGGATGCTCATCAAGCTGCTGGAGGTTCTGTCCGGAGAGAGACTGGTGAGTTTGACTGATGATGTCATCGGCAGGGGGCGGGGCCAGTGCCCATATTTGGTCGTGTGTTATTACGCTGTCATTCTTGGTCTCTGAGTCAAATCCGTCACTCAGATAACTGGGTCTGGTTCCACGACCCCAGTGGTTTTGCTTTCACTCAGACGGTTAACCATGTGCGTCATCTAATTGCCTGAAACTACTCTTTCCCGTCCAGCAAGCGCAGACTTTGGAGAAAAAACTCAGCCGTAGGAGTGCATTATTCTTATCATCTGCTTACAGAAACACAGATGGAAACCGTGTGGAATCTGCGAACCGATCAAAACAAACAAACAAACATAACTGAATCTGTCAAGAACATGTCCAGCTCATATTTCACAACAAAATAATATACAAAATTAGATTTTGCATGAAGAAAATACGCCTTTTTAGAACCGTTGCTGACAAAAATCATAATGTAATTCTCCATTAAGTGACAATGA
>QVTF01011437.1:52500-57500 GCA_003573665.1 Oxygymnocypris stewartii
TATTTATGTTTACATATTTGTTAATTTAACATTTATTTTAATACACATTAATATACATTTATTTTAAAACACATTAATATAAATTTGTATTTATTTTTTAGATAGATAGATTATTACTTCTACAGTTTTTCTGTTGTGTATTTTACAAAATATTAATTTACTCAAGTTTTCTAAATATGATATAAATGTACTATAAACAGCATATCATATGTGCTATATTCTACATGCAGTGTCAGAGCAGCTTTCTCCAGACGTGCAGAGCAGCCACACCTCAGTTCAGAGTCTCCTCATAAACACCACCCGAAGCACAACGCTGTTTTACAACCCGGTTACTCAGTTACCCATGTCTACATGACCTAAAAACAGAAGAGCTCCAGAAAACTTCATGCATATGCAACGTTTTATTTGAAAGAACTGTGGTCACTCTGGTCTTCTTCACTCGGCCTTAATGCAAAAATAGGACGTTCCCTCCTCAGGCGTCTAATATATCACATCATTTGACATATAGCTTTTCCTGTGAGACCTTCTTTCCTTCCCAAACGTGTCAGAAAGAAAAATAGCCGCTGAACCTGTCTGCAGGAGCGACGGGAACAAAACCACTCGAGTCTTACGGGTCGAGTTACTCCTTTCTGCATGCAATGAATATCCCTGTTAACCCCTCAGATACAGATGCATTATGAAATGAGCATGCATGCATGTTATGAAGCAGTATAATCCATGCACACGTGTTCTGATCTCTGCACAGCCCAAGCCGACGAAGGGCCGCATGCGAATCCACTGCCTGGAGAACGTGGACAAGGCCCTGCAGTTCCTCAAGGAGCAGCGCGTGCATCTGGAGAACATGGGGTCACATGATATCGTGGACGGAAACCACCGACTCACGCTCGGACTCATCTGGACCATCATCCTCCGCTTCCAGGTACAGCATCTTCTGGATGCTACAGACCCACAAATGTGATCATAAACATGTGAGGGACGTCCAGCATGAAATATCAAAGGCAGCTGCATATTTTCATGTATAAAGACAGATTATACATTTAGTATTTTTTTTTTTTTTATATATATACAAATATAAATTTTTTTATATTTAGAACGATTATAATTTTACTTTATAACACATTTTCACCTCTACTAACTATACTACTGTACTCTAGGATGTGTTATTTATTTATATCTATCATTATTGTTTCTTTCATTTTTTTAAATGAATTTGAATCATATTTTTATTCATCAGAAAATATATGTTTTCTATTACTTTACGATTGAACTCTTTTTCCGACTCAATATAATGCTGTACTGAAAGTAAAAAGTGAAAGTATTATTCATCTATATTTGTTAAAATAAAACAACTGGTTATTTTTTTAACCAAAATATTTCATTTGAAAATATATTATTCATATTTGCACTGTACTGTTAGATATATTATATTTTATATTTATATATGTATTTATTTCAATACATTTATATTACATTATAACACTTTCATACTCAATATACTGTACTGTTATATTTTGTTCATATATGTATTTATTTAAAGCCATTTTTAATTCATATTTATTCTTTTATTGATTTTTGTTTACAGTGCAGTGAAAATGTTTTGTTTCTATAATTTTTTCCTACTCACTATAGTACTGTACTGTTAGATGTATTATTTATTTACATTGAAGCCACATTTGAATTAATTTATTTAATGTCTAAATTTATTTAACAATATTTTAAAACAATTCCCATGATTTTTGTTGTTGTTTGAAAACCTCTGCCCTAATAGCATCACATTTCCATCACATTATGGTCAAAGAAATGCATAAAAGTCCATTATGTTGTGTTCTGGTGTGTAACAGATCCAAGACATCAGCGTAGAGACCGAAGACAATAAAGAGAAACGCTCAGCCAAGGACGCGCTGCTTCTGTGGTGCCAGATGAAGACCGCAGGGTGGGTGGACGTCCAGAATCAAGACCCAAACGTGCTCGAGTCCTCGATATCTGACAGCTCTGGTTTGTGTTTCACAGCTATCCCAACGTCAACATCCACAACTTCACCACCAGCTGGCGCGATGGAATGGCTTTCAACGCCCTCATCCACAAACACAGGTAACAGCTCCACGTCACCTGCATCAAGAGCTCTGCTGTGCAATCTTCATATCCTTCATATCCGGTCTCCTCAGGCTAATGAACAGTCAGAAATAATCCACCCTACATCACACTCACACTCACACAACATGCCATGCACTGCACTTTAACACAGTTCTACTGGACTACACACACACACACTGCACTAACACAACCTATCTGCTATCACTGGACACCATACAAAGCACATCTACGACATTGCATATGCATAATCTGTTGCACCTTCACATATTACTATATATAGATGTGTACATAATGTAGAATGTGTATAATGTGTATTGATAACTAAGTATGTCTTTATAGTACACTGTGTGTACTGAGTATATGAAGAGCTCTTTTCCAAAACGCTATAAATCCATTTTAATAGTTTTCATGAAAATGACATTTTTTTACCTAGACCCATACATTTTGTTAATATTCAATTTATCCTGTTAAAATGGTCTGTTGGCTCAGTCTGAACATGTTAAACAATGATTGTTAAACCCCCCCGGGTCCGCACCATCACACCGAGCGGGTCTTGAACCCGGGTTTCCGGCGCGGGAGGCGGGCGCTCTAACAAGGAATGCCAAAGGGTACAACTTTTAGCGTCAGTCGCTAGAGCGCCTCTTTGTGAGGTCAGGAGAGTGAGGTACATTTTAAACAAGGAAATATAACGATTTGGCATGAAACATTGATGGAGCAGTGAATAGGTTCAGTACACAGCAAAATGGCATGACGAACTCATTTTTTTTTTATTTGGCGTTTATCGCGTTTTGGAAAAGAGCTCTTCATATGTATGTGTATTTTGCACATTGTCTTCTGTACAGTCTGTAAGTATGTACTGTCCATATGTAAATTGTTTTTCTGCACTGTCTGGAGCACGCTCTCAAGAGTTTCACTCACTAAGGCACTTGATGTGACAGTAAAAGTGATTTGATTTGATTTCTCAATGCTTGCGATCTTTCCAGGCCAGACCTGATTGATTTCGACAAACTGAAGAAGTCCAACGCTCACCACAACCTGCAGAACGCCTTCAACCTGGCGGAGCAGCACCTGGGGATCACCAAACTCCTGGACCCGGAAGGTAAGAGCCGTCCCGCTCTCACGGCTTCTGCATCACCGGACCTCCTCGTGAAATATGATAACACGCTGTCTTCTCTGCAGATATCAGCGTAGACCATCCCGATGAGAAGTCTGTCATCACGTATGTCGTCACATACTACCATTATTTCTCCAAGATGAAGGCGCTGAAGGTGGAGGGCAAGCGTATCGGAAAGGTCAGAGTCTGCAAAACACCCGCAGGACTAGAAACTTCTCTGTTTTCTGAGAAAGAGCGCTTTAGAGTCTCGTCAGTGCTATTCATTTATCAGTTGATATAAATTCAAATATTACTATTAAAATAATTATTAAATAACTAAATCAAATAAAAATAATGCATCAAGTACATTAATTCCTATTTAAATGTAACTAAGTAATGGTGTCATTTAAATATTTACATAATTTCAATTAGTCTTCTGGGTTTAATCTGTTTATTGACTTCTTATTTCTGTCTAAAGTGTCCTTATTTATTTATCAGTTTTGTAAAAAACTTAAGTTGAAATATTCCTATTGCTAAATAAATACATTTTGTTTCATAAAAGTAATACATTTAATTTTAAATAAAAATGAAAACAAATAAATTAATTCATATCTGATATGTAACTATTAGAAATGGCCTCGTCTTTATATCTTAATATCTTCAATATTTACACACTGGAATTGCAATTGGTCTTAAATCTAAAAATATTAAATCTGTTTATGAATGCAATTTTTTTATCAGTTTTGTAAGAAGTTTAAATGTAAGTTCAAAGTTTACTATTAAAATTTAATATTTTTAAGTGACACATTAAATGCATCAATAAGTAAATTAATGAATTCTTATTTGAAATGTAACTTTTGGTAAGTCATCTTAATATTTATTTATTTAATTGTATTTTTGTTCTACCTTAGATTTCTTTATTGACTGATTATTTCAGTCGTGCATGTGCTAGATATTATTTATTTAATAGGAATATTTTATTTATTTAACAAAACATTAATTTTATTTATTTAAATATTCCTATAAAAATGTTTTGAAATAAATTCATTATGAATGTTAATTATAAATAAATCTCTGACATGTTTACACTCTGAACTATAATTAGTTTAGTCTTCGCTGCATATTTTTAACCATTTTTATACCATGTTATGGTGATTCTTGAGCGCAGTCAATAGAAGATGCAGTAAAATATCAGTAAATGACTTAAAGCTTGATCTTTAACTGCTGTTTCCTTCAGCAAATACAAACCTAATTGATATTCAAATCTGTTTGTTCACTAGGTGCTCGACAACGCCATCGAGACCGAGAAGATGATCGAGAAATATGAATCTCTGGCGTCCGATCTGCTGGAGTGGATCGAGCAAACCATCATCATCCTCAACAACCGCAAGTTTGCGAACTCTCTGGTTGGAGTCCAGCAGCAGCTTCAGGCCTTCAACACTTACCGGACAGTAGAGAAACCGCCCAAGTGAGTGTGTGCCGGAAACACACCACACATCATAATACACCCAGGGTTTCCACGGAGTCATAAAACGTCTTCAATTTAATAATAAGAATTTTAGGTCATAAAAACGTCCGGATTTTCCATACAAGGTCATAAATTAAATTTAGCCACGTCTTAAATTGATATGCTTGTTCATTCATTGGTTCTACCACCGCCTTTTCCCCCCCGAAAATGCGCTGGCGGCGGTATTCATTCGTTTGGCCTGTTGTAGTTCTGTCTGAGGAATCTGGGTGGTATCACAGCGTTCCAGAACTACAAGGTCCATGTGGCAGTGCAGCATAAAACGTCAATAAAAAAAGACTTTCGAAA
>QVTF01011437.1:60000-87500 GCA_003573665.1 Oxygymnocypris stewartii
CAATTTACATATGGACAGACAGTGCAAAAAAACAACAGCAATTTACATATGGACAGACAGTGCAAAAAAAACTGCACTGGAGCATTTACAGTGCTCCAGACAGTGCAAAAAAACAACAGCAATTTACATATGGACAGACAGTGCAAAAAAACTGCACTGGAGCATTTACAGTGCTCCAGACAGTGCAAAAAAACAACAGCAATTTACATATGGACAGTACATATTTACAGACTGTACAGAAGACAATGTGCAAAATACACATACATATACTCAGTACACTTAGTGTACTATACAGACATACTCAATTATCAACGACACATTATACACCGTATGGGCACATCTACATTATGTACAGTATCTATACATAATGTAGTCTATACATAGTAATAATGTGAGGTGCAACAGATTATAAATTAACAGCAGATTGGTTGAGCAGCAGATAGATGTGCAAAGGTGCAACAGATTATGCATATGCAGTGTCGTGGATGTGCATCGTATGGTGTCCAGTGATAGCAGATAGGTTGTGTTAGTGCAGTGTGTGCGTGTAGTCCAGTTGAACTGTGTTAAAGTGCAGTGCATGTTGTGTGAGTGGGAGTGTGATGTAGGTGAGTTATTTGTGACTGTTCATTAGCCTGATAGCCTGAGGGAAAAAGCTGTCCCTCAGTCGGCTAGTGCGGGATCGGATGCTACGGAAACGTCTCCCTGAGGGCAACAGAGAGAGCAGTCTGTGGGACGGGTGGCTGGAGTCTTTGATAATCCTCCGGGCTTTCCTTGTACACCGCCTGGTGTAGATATCCTGGAGGGAGGGAAGCTCACCTCCAACAATGTGGCGGGCAGTTCGCACGACCCTCTGCAAAGCCCTGCGGTTGCCAGCGGTGCTGTTTCCAAACCAGGCGGTGATACAGCCGGTCAGGATGCTCTCCACAGTGCAGGTGTAGAAGGATCTGAGGATTCTGGGGCTCGTTCCAAACTTCCTCAGCCGTCTCAGGAAGAAGAGACGCTGATGTGCCTTCTTCAGCACTGCATCTGTGTGAGCAGACCATGTGAGATCCTCGGTGATGTGAACGCCGAGGAACTTAAAGCTGCTCACCCGCTCCACAGGTGTCTTGTTGATGGTGATGGGTGTGTGTTCTCTGCTCTGTCTCCTGTAATCCACCACCAGCTCCTTGGTCTTGTCGATGTTGAGTGAGAGGTGGTTCTCCTGACACCATTTAGTCAGGGTACTCACCTCCTCTCTGTAGGCCGTCTCATCGTTGTCGGTGATCAGGCCTATCACCGTTGTGTCATCAGCAAATTTGACGATGACATTGGAGCTGTGTGTAGCTGTACAGTCGTGTGTGTACAGGGAGTACAGGAGTGGGCTGAGGACGCAACCCTGCGGTGCACCAGTGTTGAGGATCAGGGGAGATGATGTGTTGTTGCCCATTCTGACCACCTGACTTCTGCCTGTCAGGAAGTCCAGGATCCAGCTGCACAGAGATCTGTTCAGTCCTAGAGTCTGGAGCTTCGCAACCAGTGTGGCAGGCACTATAGTGTTAAATGCTGAACTATAATCCACGAACAGCATCCTCACATAGGTGTTCTTATTTTCCAGGTGGGAGAGAGCAGTGTGCAGGGTGAAGGCAATAGCATCGTCTGGGGAACGGTTACTGCGGTATGCAAATTGTAGTGGGTCCAGTGAAGCAGGCAGCACAGAGCAGATGTAGTCTCTGACGAGCTTCTCAAAACACTTGCTGAAGATGGGGGTCAGAGCAACGGGCCTCCAGTCATTCAAGCATGTGATTTTGTTTTTCTTAGGTATGGGCACAATGATGGATTTTTTGAAGCATGAGGGAACCACAGACAGAGAGAGGGACAGATTGAAAATATCTGTAAAAACCCCGGCTAGCTGGAAAGCACATGCTTTGAGCACACGGCCTGGTATACCATCAGGTCCCACGGCTTTACGGATGTTCACCCGTTTGAAGGATCGGGTTACATCCACGACAGAAAGCGTGAGTGGACTCACCTCTTCTGCGGCAGCCGTGGCAGCGCTCTCTGTGTGTGCGGTGTTATCAGCTTCGAAACGAGCATAAAAGGTGTTGAGCTCGTCCGGTAGAGAGGCGGCAATGTTCACAGTAGCTGGTTTATTCACTTTAAAGCCTGTGATGTTGTTGATGCCCTGCCACATGCTTCTTGGGTTATTGTTGTTGAAGTGTTCTTCAACTTTGTTTTTATATGTTCGTTTGGCTGCTTTGATGGATCTCCTGAGATCGTAACTGGCTTGTTTCCGATCGTCAGTGTTTCCGGATTTAAAGGCAGATGTCCGCGCTGACAGGGCTGATCGAACATCGCTGTTAATCCACGGTTTTTGGTTGGGGTAGATACGGATTGTTTTGGTCGGAACAACATCGTCTATACACTTCCTGATGAAACACGTGATCGTATCTGAATACGCCTCTATGTCGTCGTCAGATGCTGCCCGGAACATGTCCCAGTCCACGTGATCAAAACAGTCCTGTAGTATAGCGTCCGATTGGTCCGACCAGCATTGGACTGTCCTGAGGGCGGGTGCTTCACGTTTCAGTTTCTGCCTATAAGCAGGCAGGAGCAGAACGGAAGAGTGATCCGATTTGCCGAAAGGTGGGCGGGGGAGGGACTTGTATGCGTCCCGGAAGGGGGAGTAACAATGGTCCAGTATACGATCTCCACGCGTGTTGATGGTGACGTGTTGAAAGTATTTTGGAGCTATTGTTCTGAAGTTGGCTTTATTAAAGTCCCCTGTGACAACAAAAGCTGCATCTGGGTGCGCGGTTTCCTGCTCACTTATATTCCTGTACAGTTCCTTGAGTGCCTGGTCTGTGTTGGCTTGGGGGGGGATATAAACAGCCGTGATTATGATGGCTGTAAATTCCCTCGGTAGCCAGAACGGTCGACACAGAAGCGTATGAAATTCCAGATCAGGGGAGCAGAAGGATTTAATAGAGTGTATGTTCCTTTCATTACACCATGAGTTGTTGATGTAGAAGCAAACACCCCCGCCTCTGCTTTTCCCTGTGAGCTCTTCCGTTCTGTCCGAGCGGTGCACGGAGAAGCCCGTGAGCTCGATGGCTGAGTCTGGAACCATAACAGACATCCAGGTTTCTGTGAGGCAAATAACACAGCAGTCCCTTGTTTCTCGTTGGTATGAGATCCGCGCCCGCAGTTCACAGAGTTTGTTATCCAGTGACTGAACGTTGGCCAGTAAAATGGTTGGAAGAGGAGGTCGGAAAGCACGGCGTCTCAGTCTGACGAGAACGCCAGCTCGTGTTCCTCGTTTTCGGCGTCGGCGGCGTTTCCTCGGTTTCGCAACCCACACAAAGGGCTCTGATGCGGTGTCTGTGAACAGCCCACCGGCATTCAAAAACTCAAAGTCCGGTTTGCGTTGCGCGACGGAGGAACCAATGTTCAAAAGCGTGTCTCTATCGTAGACAGTTATACTAACAACATCTAACACATAAAACAACAGAAAAACAAATAAAACATACGAAAAACTGCAAAGTTTTCCCGGAGCACGCAACACGGCTGCCATCCTCGGCGCCATCTTGATTCTATTTGTATGGAATATATGGAATTATTGTTGTTATTTATATACTTAAATGATTACTATTTATGCTATTAATATTACAATTAATATTATATTGTTATTATATATAGATAACAAAAGCATTTTTTATAATTTTGCCATAAACAATCTCTGCTTCCACTACACATATATACAAATAATTGTTATTATAACTGTACAATATTTATGAACTATGTTAAGAAAGATATGTATTTATAATATATTTAAAAACATTTGTAATATTTATTGCTTATTGTTATTATTTTTATGAATTTATACTTTTGTAAAAAAAAAAGTTAACAAAATTTGTCTTTTTTATATGAACATGTTTTTGTACTTATAATAAAAATATTTCAAAAATAAATATTATTTTAAATAGTAAACATTCAATATTAGAAATAATTAAGACATTTTCCATCTCTGAAAATATAATAAAATTCAATGAATTTTACGCACGCACGCACGCACGCACACACAGACACACACACACACACACACACACTCTCACACACGCACGCACGCTCACTCACTCACTCACTCACTCACTCACTCACACACACACACACACACACACACACACACACACACACACACACACACAGACACACACACACACACACTCACTCACTCACACACACACAGACACACTCACTCACTCACACACGCACGCACACACACACACAGACACACACGCACACACACACACACACACACTCACTCACACTCACACACACACACACACACTCACTCACTCACTCACTCACTCACTCACTCACTCACTCACTCACTCACTCACTCACTCACTCACACAGAACAAATATACAGAAATGAATTGCAGGTCATATGAGGCTAAAACTAGTAAAAGAGTCATTTCTTTCTCATGTTTATTTTCTTAACACTCATTTCTTTTCTGCAGGACAATTTCGGATTCGACCTCCAGGCGGTCGAGGCGGCGACCAAAAAACACGAAGCCATCGAGACAGACATCGCGGCGTACGAGGAGCGCGTGCTGGCGGTGGTGGCCGTGGCCAGAGAGCTGGAGGCGGAGAACTACCACGACATCAAGCGCATCGCCGCGCGCAAAGACAACGTGCTGCGTCTGTGGGAGTATCTGCTGGAGCTGCTCAAAGCACGCAGACAGCGGCTGGAGATGAACCTCGGCCTGCAGCGGGTCTTCCAGGAGATGCTCTACATCATGGACTGGATGGACGAGATGAAGGTGAGCGAGGAAGACGAGGGAGCAGCTCGGGTTACAAGCCAGAGGTTTAGATATGAACTTTAAAAATCGATTATAGAAAAAATTGTTCAGCTACATTTAATATATTTCAATATATTATAATTATTAGCTTTAAGTTTTTTAAACCATGTGTTTTAGCTCTATATGTTTTGGGTCCTATAGATGCAATTCTGTTATTGTAATAATAATCATTATAATTTTATTTTTTTATGAATTTTTTATTTTCCCTCAATATATATATATATATATTTTATAATAGGTTGCTCTGACCAGTTAAAAGCTTTTTGTTATATACCTTAATTTTCAATTTCTTGTATATATTTCAGTTTAATTTATTTTCATTTTAGTTTTAGTAATTTTAATACTTCAACTTCAACTTATTTGATATCAGTTAGTTGTTATTTCAGTTAACAATAAAACACTGCCTGACATGAAATCATCAGGTTATTATAATTAACTAAAAGTAAAACTATAAAATAATTTCCGTTACTGGAAAGAAAATACTTAAACTGAAAAAATGTATTAATAAAATATAAAAAAAAACCTTTGAACATATTTTATTTTCGCTAATTGCCAAGACAAAATGTTTTTTTTTTTATTTAGCTTATCTTGACTTATTACAATAACTAAAACTGACCTAAAAATGAACAAATTAAATATATAGACATATAAAAAACTAAGAAAAATGACAAAAACACAACACAATTACTAAAATTTGAACGAAACATTACAATGAAAACAGAAAACATAAGAATACAAAACTAATTCAAAATATGAATACATACTATGAACATCTAAATTATGCAAAAATAACACCAACAAATTCTCAAATGTATATTTTTAAAATGCTCCTCTGACTTCCCAGTAGACCCATATTATAGAAGCTTTAACCCATTTTATTGCATATTTTGTGATGTTTAGAATATAACTCGATGGTTAAGCTTTTTATGTCACATTTATTAATTTAGCTGATGTTTTTAACTCGATCATCAATGTATGATTTGCAGCACACAGTGCCAAGCTTCAGTATAAACTAGATCAGGGGTCCCCAAACTTTGTTTTGCGAGGGCCACATAATTGTTCCTTGTTTAATGGGGGGCCGGGTTGGTTTATGGCAAAAAATTACACGGGCAGGAGTGACTACTAGTATTATTGTTAAGATTGTAATTTTATTTATTATGCCTCCTATTGCTAGAATAGTTTATTATTTTGTGCACCGTACAAACAAATGATCAATACTTTTCAGTGCTATTCGAAATCAAAACATTTACTTATGCATATTAATTAGTGTGAACTGTGGGCTTGCTTCTGGGTGGTGAGATGTCCAATGTCACAGCCAGTCTCAAAGTCTGATGCAAATGTTCATCAGTGAGTCTTGATCTCATCTGAGTTATCATCAGTTTCATGAATGAAAAGGTTTGCTCACAGATATACGTGCTGCCAAAAAGTGTGGACATCTTCATTGCATGCCTTTTGATGTTTAGGTATATATTATTAGGGAGGGCAGCATCGAATTCAATGAGACCGTTGGGCTTAAATGCGTCTTTCAGAACATCACAGTTCTGTAACTCAAACTGATAACAAAGCAAGGCTTCGTCAATGTCGGCATCGAAGGGGTTCTGGAAAAGACGGATTTCTTTAGCGTGGACATGTAGCTCACGGAATCGCACGTCAAACTCCGCCTTCAGCTCGCGCGTGTCACCTGTTCGATCGCGATGACACGTTACGTTGAACGTAGGCTACCGTACTGTTGGTATGTGAATTTTAAAATTAATTAAGCTACGTTAATAACTAAGTTAAAGTAAAATTTAGTTTGAAAGGAAAATACCGACATGATACAAGTAAAACATATTAAAAATTAAATTTTAAAATGACAAAATATGTCTCTGGCATTGTTCAGTGGGCCAGTCCAAATGTGGGGGAGGGCCGCATTTGGCCCGCGGGCCGTGGTTTGGGGACCCCTGATCTAGATGAATAGATTAGCTTCGGAGCACAGTGAACGGTGTAGTTGTACGTCTGATGTCCTCCACAGATGCTGCTGCTGTCTCAGGATTACGGGAAGCACTTGCTGGGAGTCGAGGATCTGCTGCAGAAGCACGCTCTGGTGGAGGCCGACATCGCCATACAGGCCGACCGCGTCAAAGCCGTCAACGCCAACGCACAGAGGTGTGCCGTGGATGAGGAGGGTAAGAAGAGCTCCTTAGTCCTTCAGAAATAATGGATAATATTCATAGCAAAGAAGCCATTTTTTCAGAATGACATGACAATACCAGGTTCAGTCTATTAGGCTAGAATCAAACTAGTTTTGTGTAGTCCAGTCTTGACAGACCGAGTCCATGGTTCGGTTTTAGAGCTGGTCCAGGCTGGGTTTTACGAGGTTCTCACGTTCATGATGAACCTGGAAATAACAGGGAGCTTTAAAACGCTGATTTGTAGGCCAGGAAAAGTCAAGGAAATGTAATAAATTTTAACAGTCGTGGAAAAGTCATGAACATTTTTATAGTGAATATAAATTTCTCTGGTTATGCTATAAATGAAGTCCAAACCTCATTTGAACTTTTTATTTATGTTCACAAATATATCAAATATAATTGTTTAAATGTCTGTGTTCCACGACTGGTACCTGACATCAGTATTATTTTAGTATACTATTATAGCATTTATTAATATTTTGAATTTGCTTTTATTTTTATTTTTTATTTATTTAGTTTGTTTATATTTTAACATGTATTATGAGTTACTAGGTTATTACATATACATTTATATGAATATGCATACTATTTTGACTTTGTTATTTGTATTACGTTTTTTTTTTCAATTTAGCTTATATTTGATTTTACTACTTCAACATAAACTTATTTTATTTCAGTTAGTTGCCAATGTCTAATTTGCATTCATTTTTCATATTTAATATTTATGTTTTATTTCAGCTTTATTTCAATTCACAAACATTTTTTAGTAGTATTAGTTAATAATAAAGACACTGCCTGACATACACATCCAATACAGAAATTATTTTATTTATTATATTTTATGTAATAACCATATATGCCAACAACAATTTTTTTAATAAAGTCACATACAGTATATAAATAATTGTACATATGATTTGTAATATTTTTTTTTTCTTTTATATGCACCTATTTAATTTCAACGTGTCCAAACATGCATTACAGTAAACATACATAAACGTACATATTTGTATGGACTAGATATAAATGGTAGTATATCAACTTTCACATATGTTTTTACTTAATATGACAATATATTTAATGTATTTAAATGTATATTAATATATAAGATGAAATCATCCCCAGCGAACTTTATTAAATAATTTTACTCACAATCACTAGAGTAGCCATAGAAATGTACTGTACTAAAGGGGAATGCTTTTTCCAACAGAAGTCACTGTTCGTAATAATAATAATAGTGAGCCAGCTTGTGAAGAATTAAAAACTTCAGGTCAAAAGTGGCTAAAAGTGTCTTTAACCAACTGTCCTCTCCATCTGTTTCCCTATTTCTTTCTCTCTCAACTCTACACTGAAAACAAAATTAGTGTAGAAACTATTTTTACGCTGAAATTTCACACATTTTTTTATTAAAATGAGAAAGCCTGAAAGAGTATTTTCATGCAACATGGTCGGTGGTCGGTTTTATTCACAAGTAATTCACAATGTATTTATCTAGTTGTTCTTGCTGCTTTAATGGTTTCTATCTTCTCCCCATCTGATGCAGGCTACAAACCCTGTGACCCTCAGGTCATCCGTGACCGCGTGGCCCACATGGAGTTCTGCTATCAGGAGCTGACCCAGCTGGCAGCCGAGCGCCGCGCCCGTCTGGAAGAGTCCCGCCGCCTGTGGAAGTTCTTCTGGGAGATGGCGGAGGAGGAGGGCTGGATTCGGGAGAAAGAGCAGATCCTGTCCTCAGACGACTGTGGCAAGGATCTGACGGGCGCCGTGCGTCTGCTGAGTCAACACCGCGCTCTGGAAGACGAGATGTGCGGCCGCGCCGGTCACCTCCAGAACACGGTGCGCGAAGGTCAAGCCATGGCCGACGCTGGGCACTTCGGCGAAGATAAGATTCGCGAACGCATCGCCGACGTTCAAGCGCAATGGGCCGCTCTGGAACAGCTAGCTGCGGTGAGGAAAACACGCTTGGAAGAGGCGTGCAGCCTTCACCAGTTCCAGGCCGACGCAGACGACGTGG
This sequence comes from Oxygymnocypris stewartii, assembly GCA_003573665.1. NCBI lineage: Eukaryota > Metazoa > Chordata > Actinopteri > Cypriniformes > Cyprinidae > Oxygymnocypris > Oxygymnocypris stewartii. The sequence continues at coordinate 69,027 of QVTF01011437.1, forward strand.
ACGCCTGGACTTTGGACGCGCTTCGGATCGTATCCACCGCTGACGTCGGCCACGATGAATTCTCCACTCAAGCTTTGGTCAAGAAACACAAAGACGCCGCGGCCGAGGTCGCTAGTTATCGCCCGGTCATCGACGCTCTTCACGAACAGGCCCAGTCCTTGCCTCCCGAACAGGCGCAGGCTGCTAACGTCAACGAGCGGCTGGCGGGCATCGAGGAGCGCTACAAGGAGGTCTCAGAGCTCACCCGGCTGAGGAAACAGGCCCTGCAGGACGCCTTGGCGCTCTATAAGATGTTCAGCGAGGCGAACGCGTGTGAGCTCTGGATCGATGAGAAGGAGCTGTGGCTCAACAGCATGGAGATCCCAGAGAAACTCGAAGACCTGGAGGTCATTCAGCACAGGTGAGATGCCAAATCTGAATCTTTGTGGTCACACTTATCATCCTAATTAGTTGAGATTTGTGGCATGCAAATCTCACAAATTTTGCAGGTGTGTTTTGAGCATTTCATTTGCGTATTTTTTAAATGTTTGATGTTGGCTTGAGAAAACCTAGCCAGACAGTTTCGAGGTAGTTTTGAATTTGAAGTATCTTTAAAAAGTTGAATTTTAAAACAGTTTTAATTTTGAGGTAGTTTTAGAAGCTTGAAGCAGTTTTCAGTTTTATTAAAAATTTTACATTTTGAAGCCGTTTTAAGTTTGAAGCCGTTTTTTTAAAAGTTCAATGTTTGAGGTTTACGTTGGAAGTATTTTATAAAGCTTGAATTGACCGTTCGCTAAGAGCTTGATTGACAGGCGAATCTGACCAATCATACCGACGAATTCGCCATTCGAGAGTAGATTAACTTCGGCGGACTTAAACTTGAAAAATGTTGTGTATTCCAGTCTTTCCTCAGTTGAATTAAAATACCTTCTGATGTTCATTTATGTTTATTTCGTGCTTTAAGTAAATATGAAAAGACGATCGTTTCATGTGCCGCTTGAACTGAGGAGCTACAGCGATCTGTCAAGACACATAAAAGAGCCCAAAAACGGTATTTATTGTTTGAATATCTTGACAAATGACAACATTTGAAAGCTGAGACCTTGTTTCATACCAGAAGTAACCTGCTCTGTCTTGTCTGTCAGTGTGTTGTCAGTTTCCTCTTTGTTTTTAGATGTATGCTTCACTGCTTGAGAACGTGATGTGTACTGTGTGAGAGAGACCTGGCTTGTTAGATATAGCAACAGTAACTAAGGAGGGTGGGTTTTTGCGAAGGGTCAATTTTGAAGCAGTTTTAAATTTGAGTATTTTTAATATTTTTATTTTTAAAGCAGTTTGAAGTATTTTTAAGTCTGAAATAGTTTTAAAAGGTTACATTTTGAAAAGTTTCAAGTTTGACGCAGTTTATAAAGCGTGAAGTTTGAAGTAGGTTTAAATGTAATTTAAAAGGTGTTTTAAGTTTGACGTAGTTTTAAAAGTTTAAAGCTGTTTTAAATTTGAAGTATTTGTAAAAACTTGAATTTTAAAACAGTTTCAAGTTTGGAGGTGTTTGACAGTTATATTATTATTATTATTATTATTATTATAGTTTTAAGTTTATAGCAGTTTTGAATTTGAAAGCAGCTTTAAGTTTAAAGTAGTTGTAAAACCTTAAAGCAGTTTTAAGTTTGATTTAGTTTAAGAAGCTGGAAGTTTGAAGCTGTTTTAACTTTTAAAGTAGGCTAGTTTTAAATGTTAATTTTTTTATTTTATTTTTATTTAAAGTGTAAAGCTGTTTTAAATTTGAAGTATTTTTTAGTTAAAAGTAGTTTTAAAAGCTTGAAGCAGTTTTAAGTTTTTAAAGTTTAAATATGTGCATTTTGAACCAATTTCACATTTAAAGTAGCTTAAAAAATTATATTTTGAAACCGTTTTAATTTTGAATTAGTTTTAAAAATTCAAGGTTTGAAGGAGTTTTGAGTTTGAAAGTTTAAATATGTGCATAGTAGTTGCACATTGTAGTAGTTTAGAAGCTTTAAAATGTAGTTTCAAAAGTGTGAAGCAGGTTTAATGTAGTTTAAAAACCTAAATTTAGAAGCATTTTTAAATTAATTTTACAAGTTGGAAGTTTTTAAGTCCATGCAGCCGCTAGGGCAGATAAACAGATTGCTGTCCGGTTGCTAGGCTGTTTTGTGTGGTTGCTAGGCAGTTGCTGTGGTGTTCTGGGTTCTTGCAAGGATGTTGCAAGATGATTATTATGGTGTTCTGTGTTAAAGGTTTCTGTGTGGTTTCTAGGGTGAGAAGTCTGAGACGAGTTTGGTGGATGTAGCTTAAAAGCTCTAGGAATATTTGCCTAAGAAAAAATAATGACTAATACGTTTAAGAAGTAGAATTTTGGCTTTCTCAAGCCAATGTATTTAGGAGCGTTTACCGCCACTGAGTAAACCGAGTCCCGTGCTGGAGAACAGCAGTACAAATGAACGTCTGGATGCTCTCTGTGGTCGATAACAGATTGAACTCACTCTGCTGTGGCTCCGTTTGTCAAGGACAAATGATTCTTCAGGACTGCTGTTCTTGATGATTGTGTGATTTAAAATGGTTTTTATTACCCTCCAGGTTTGAGAGTCTGGAGCCTGAAATGAATAACCAGGCCTCACGCGTGGCCGTTGTCAATCAGATCGCCAGGCAGCTGATACACAACGGACACCCGAGCGAGACCGACATCAAAGCCCAACAAGACAAACTCAACACCAGGCAAGTCATAGCATTCTGTGCTGGTGACAAATGTGTGTTTGTGTTCTGTGTAGAAAGTTCAAACACCTGCTGAAAGTACTAGCAAAGCTGGTCACCAGAACATGTTGCTGGATATAAAAATGTATATACATAATGTGTGTGTGTGTATAGAGAGTGTGAGAGAGAGAGAGAGAGAGCGAGAGAGAGAGAGAGAGAGAGAGAGAGAGAGAGAGATAATGTATTTAAGAAAAATAATATAGTAATAATATTTTTATTTTAAAATGCTTTTTTTTATCTGAACTTAGCCAGTTTACTAAATTAAAATATTAAACAAATATAATATAAATTAAATATCAAGGATTTTTGTTTTTTGGGGGGGGGGGGGGGTCTTAATTTCTTTGTATTCAATCCACCTATCCATTTTGATAATTGCACTTTTTTATAATAAATATATATATTTTTTATTATAAATATTACTATTGTAATATATCACTGCTAAATAAATAATTGAGTGTTTAATTATTATTTTTTTTTTATTAGATTTTGAATATCTTCAAAAATGTATTTTCAAACCATATTATTGATAATATCACCGAGACAATGTAATTTTGTTTTTTAAATAAATATAAATAAATTATATAAATCAAAAACAAAATAAGAAATAACTTATGTAATATTTCACTGTAAAATAAAAATTAAGTATTTAATAAAAATATAATAAAAATAATTATTATTATTATTTTATTTTAAATGACACTAAATAAATACATAATTTCTTCATTACATTTTTTTTTTAAACAAACGGTACTAAGACATTGCGATTTCTGTTTTATTTAAATTATTGACATTAAATATATAGGCCTAGTTGTATTAAATATGTTCTGACATAATACCCATATCTGTTAAGTATCTTATCTATATATCTTATCCATATCTTAAGTAAACAGAGAGGTTTGTATGCATAGTTAATAGATTGCATTATTAGGTTACTTTGACCATCGCCTAACATAATCTTTAAAGGAGACAATCAAGATATGTTATGATATACGTGACGCCCCTTCATGCAGCCCTATATACTTTATATATGTGTTTGGGTTTGCCCACTAGGCTTCTTATACAAAATATATTCAAATCAAAAAGTACTCTCAAAATATATATTTTTTTTATCAGTTACATGTTTCTTGGAAGTTGACTCTATGACTCTATGACTTTAGGATTACTAGCTCCTTTCTCTACTCATTGAACACAACTTAACTAGCTTAACCATCTGAGATGTCCTTGTTCAAGCTGGTCAGCTCCCTTCAGTAGAGACATTGAGCATGTCTAAACTAGCACTTAACCAGCTGGTTCCACGTGTTAACCTGCAGCATGATGCTCATCCGCAGGTGGAGTCAGTTCCGTGACCTCGTGGACCTGAAGAAAGAGTCCCTCCACTCAGCTTTGGGCGTGCAGAACTACCACCTGGACTGTAACGAGACCAAATCCTGGATCCGCGAGAAGACCAAAGTCATCGAGTCCACCCAGGAGCTGGGCAACGACCTGACGGGCGTAATGGCCCTCCAGCGCAAGCTCACCGGCATGGAGCGCGATCTGGCCGCCATCGAAACCAAACTGGGCGACCTCCGTGGCGAGGCGGAGCGCTTGGGCGGCGAACACCCCGACCAGGCCAAAGCCATCACGGGACGGCTGGCCGAGATCACCGCCGTTTGGGAGGAGATGAAGGAAACCCTACGAAACCGCGAGGCGTCTCTCGGGGAAGCCAGCAAACTGCAGCAGTTCCTCCGAGAGGTGGACGATTTCCAGTCCTGGCTTTCCCGCACGCAGACGGCCATCGCGTCCGAGGACATGCCCAACACGCTGGCCGAGGCCGAGAAGCTTCTGGCCCAGCATGAAGGCATCAAGAACGAGATTAACAACTACGAAGAGGACTACCAGAAGATGAGGGACATGGGCGAGATGGTGACGCAGGGGCAAACGGACTCTCAGTACATGTTCCTGAGACAGAGGCTCCAGGCTCTGGATACCGGATGGAACGAGCTTCATAAGATGTGGGAGAACCGGCAGAACCTCCTATCGCAGTCTCACGCCTATCAGATCTTCCTCAGAGACACCAAACAAGCCGAGGCCTTCCTCAACAACCAGGTCAGTTGGTTGAACACCAGTATACTCTTGGAAAAAGTTTCCATGAAGAACTTTTAAAATCCAAGATTCTTTAGTTAAAAGAGGTTCTTTAGAGAATTAAAATGTTCTTCACACTAAAAAATTTTTTTATTTTCAGAACGGTTCACTGACATGCTCTATGGGAAACCCAAAAATGGTTCTTCTATGGTATCACTGCAAACAAAATAAGAAATATTACTTTTGTAATAAAGAGTTTATATGAGTTTAAATATTTTAAATTAAATAAGAATGTAATTTTCAACCATTGTTATTATAATTGCACTATATTATTATTGGCAATTAAAGCCATATTGCGAAATCGTTTACTAAATAAACTTTCAAAAAGTTTACTAAATAAAAATATTAACCAAAATAATGAATTTTACTATTGTAATTTTGTTCAATAAACTGAAAAATGTGAGTTTAAAAAAAAAAGTTGTCTAACAGTAAAATAAAAAATTCTTAAAAAAAGTATTTAAGAAAACAATTATACAAATAATTTTATTTTAAATTAGAATACTAATATTTTCATCTTTTTTGTTAAACAAAATGAGACATTTTATTATGGTAATATTTCACTGTAAAATAAAAAATCAAGTATATAATCATCATTTTATTTTAAAAAAAATTTCACACTAAGAATTCTTTTTTATTTTAAGAACTGTACACTGAAAGGTTCTTTTATGGTTCTTTCATAGCTATGAAAACCCCCTTTTAGGAGTTGAAACATCCAGTTTGAGCTTCATCTGAGTGATTTCCTGCGAGTCCTAAAGAAAAACCGTCTGTGTCAAAAACTACTGGTGGCATTCTACCGCTCTGCCATAGAGAGTGTTTTAACATACTGTCTTACGGTGTGGTATGGGGGTGGTTCAGGAGCTGACAAAAAAGCTCTACAGAGGGTCATAAAGAACGCGCAGAATATCATTGGCTGCCCTCTCCCATTACTACTGGACATTGCAAACACTCGGTATCTTTCCAGAGCAAAAAACATGACCCCGGTCATCATCTGTTTTCCCTCCTACATTCGGAAAGGCGATACAGGTCAATTAAAACACGCACAGCCAGATTTTCAAATAGTTTTTATCCAAGAGCCATTCAGTCCCTGAACTAAGGATGCTTTGTGGACTGTGCAATAATTTCTGTATTTCAGAACTGCACTTTATTGTCTTACCTGCATCATTCACGTTGTTTACATAGATTTGATTACGTATAGTGGTCTATGTGTATGTGGTTATTATATTGTAGCACCTCTGTGTGTAGTCTTTGAAATTTCGTTGCATTTCGATGCAATGACAATAAAAGCTTGAAATTGAAATTATTCTCTATCTTTCTGTAGGAGTATGTTCTGGCTCATACCGAGATGCCCACCACCCTCGAAGGAGCAGAAGCTGCCATTAAGAAACAGGAGGACTTCATGACCACCATGGATGCCAACGAGGACAAGATCAACGGTGTGGTGGAGGCCGGAAGGAGACTGGCCAGTGATGGAAACATCAACGCTGACCGCATCCAGGAGAGAGCAGCCTCCATCGATGACCGGTAACTAATTAAACAAGTCAAAGGGAACAGATAAAACAGATAAAAGAGTCGGACTGACCTTCAAGCTTTAACCTGCAGACACAAGAAGAACCGTGAGGCGGCCGTGGAGCTGCTCATGAGGCTGAAGGACAACCGAGACCTGCAGAAGTTCCTGCAGGACTGCCAGGAGGTCAGCTGACCCTCTTATTCTAGGAGCCCTGAGATGCAGTTATAGTTTGTATTGAACAAGTGTTTATTATATATTTCCATTTTAATTTGAGTAAACTTTGAGTTACTCTGTTGTGTGTTTTTGGCAGTGTTTTTAATGTCTATTTTTTTAAATAATTTGTATTATTAGTTTTAGTTATTTTACTACAGCAAGTTAAACTAAATTAAAATGAGAAATGTTGCCTTGGCAACTAGCTGAATTTTTTTATATATATTTTATTTCAGTTAACATTTATTTTATTTTATAATTTTTTTGTGGTTTTATTTTTTAGCTAACTTTAATAACCCTCATATGATCTGCATACTATTAATGTTTGTAATCATATTTGGAATAATTTTTAACTATATATTTACTATTTTAATTTTAATTACAGTTTAAGTATTTTTTTATTTAATTAATTATTATTTTTTTTTTTTAAATATGTCTGTATAATTTCTTATAATTATTTTAGTTATTTAGTACATGAAGCGAAACTAAATTAAAATGAGAAATGTCGCCTTGGCAACTAGCTGAATTGTTTATATATATTTTATTTCGGTTAACATTTTATTTTATTTATTTTTTAGCTAACTTTAATAACCCTCATATGATCTGCATACTATTAATGTTTTTAATCATATTTGGAATAATATTTAAGTATATATTTTCTATTTTAATTACAGTTTAAGTATTTTTTTTATCAATTATTATTATTATCATCTATTTAAATGTCTGTATCGTGTCTTATTATTATTTTTTTGTTATTTTAGTACATCAAGCGAAACTAAATTAAAATGAGAAATGTTGCTGAAAGCTACCTGAAAGAAAAAGGTTATTTGAAGTAACAGAAATGTATTTGTACAGTTTCAGTTTTAGTTAGTTTAGTGCTGAAAACGAAGGCCGGTCAATAGAAACAGCACCTTGTTTTGTGTCCTCTGCTCAGCTGTCCCTGTGGATCAATGAGAAGATGTTGACCGCACAGGACATGTCCTACGATGAAGCTCGCAACCTGCACAGCAAATGGCTCAAACACCAGGCCTTCATGGCCGAACTGCAGTCCAACAAAGAATGGCTGGACAAAATCGAGAAGGTCTGTTATCAGTGCTAACAGCATTCAAGTTACATCCTAAATGTGCTCTTTTATTTGCAATATTACCAGTTTGAAATCAAATCAGTACATAAGTGTTATACTGGACAGAATCTATAATCATGCCTTGAAAACTTTGTGCCTTCAGTAATTCCTTAAAGTATTGTGTGTTATAGCATTATTAATATTTAGACAATATGCCTCATAAGACACAATTGAATCAGAAAGAGAATTGCATTATTGTTTTGTGAGATATTGATTTTCTTGCGTAGTATTTTTGGCTTGGTTTCTAAAACAGTCTTTAAGCATGATTTGATGTTAAGTCTTAGAACTAGAAGAAATATCTGCCAATGGGGCAATGAAAATAAACATCATTTAAAGGGACACCAAGATCATTTTTTTTCCATCATTGGCAGATATATTTCTAGTTTAAGCATAACTCACTTATACTTGACTTAATATGTCAGTGTGCATCTCAAGTAAATGTATCTTGATTGAAGGATGTTTAGATATTTGTAAAGGAAAGTAAAACTGAACAAAATGTAATACTGAGTAAGAAAATAATGCTCTGCAGTGTAGTGACCTCTTCATGTGCTTTTATGATCATTTCATGATATTTAGTGAGGATGCGTAAAATCATCCATCATCATATCGCTTATCAGCTATAATAAAAATATTTTTTAGAGAAGCTGTAAAAAGAATACATTTCTATATTATGGAAGCCTATTTCCACCACAAGATAGAAAATAATAAAAATATATATTTTGACTTCTTTTCTCGCAATTCAGTGTCTTTTTTCATGAAAACTTGCAATTCAGAGAAAACAAGTCAAAACTAAAAAGTCACAATTGCCTTTCTTCTTTTTTATTCTGTGACAGAAACAAAAAAATCTCAGAATTGTGAGAAAGTCAGAATTCTTGTGATTTTGATTTTTCTTTCTCAGAATTGTTTGATTAAAATCTTTTTATTATTATTATTATTCCATAGCAGAAACGGCTTCCATACTATTTCAGTGTATCATTAATATAATATTCTTGATGTTAAAAGGAACAACAAATGTCATGAATAAAAGGGATAATTCCTGGATTAAACTAATGCAAATTAAACCAATGCATTTCTCCTCTTTTCTAGCTTGCTTCCTAATCTTGTTGTGTAACATCACAAATACTGATAAACCGTTCTAGATGAAAGCATCTGCTAAATGCATGAATGTAAATGTAATTTGGTTCCAGTTAATGTAATGTCTGTCTGTCTGCAGGAAGGGAAGCAGCTGGTCTCGGAGAAGCCGGAGACAGATGCCGTGGTGAAGGAGAAGCTGGCAGCGCTGCAGAAGATGTGGACCGAGCTGGAAACCACGACTCAGACTAAAGCCCAGTGTCTGTTTGACGCCAACAAGGCCGAGCTCTTCACGCAGAGCTGCGCCGATCTGGACAAATGGCTGGTGGGTCTGGAGGGTCAGATCCAATCGGACGACTACGGCAAAGATCTGACCAGCGTCAACATCCTGCTCAAGAAACAACAGGTTTGAGATGATCCGAGCTGACGCTGTGCTCGTGCTCTGAAGGACCAGACTAACTCTTCTGCTCTGCTCTGTGTCCAGATGCTGGAGAAGCAGGTGGATGTGCGCCAGAGGGAGGTGGAGGAGCTTCAGTCTCAAGCTCATGTGTTGAGGCAGGAGGGAAAGGACACGGATGAGGTGGATGGACGCCGGCAGGAGGTGGAGCTGAAGTTTAAGGAGATGCTGGATCCGCTGCTGAAACGGAAAGACTTCCTCATGGCCTCTCGTGAGATTCATCAGTTTAACCGTGACATGGAGGATGAGATTGTACGTTTGGGTTTATATATGCGTGTGGATGTTGAGCTGTTCATGTGTTTAACTTCTTGTTTCTCCTCAGCTCTGGGTTGAAGAGCGGATGCCTCTCGCTACGTCAACAGACCATGGCCACAATTTACAGACTGTTCAGCTGCTTATCAAGAAGAACCAGGTAATGTATTATGGGTTTAATTACTATATGTGTCCCTGGAGCACAAAAGCAGTCATAAGCATCACAGGTATATTTGTAGCAATAGCCAAAAATACAGTGTATGTGTCAAAATTATATATTTTTCTTTTATGACAAAAATCATTAGGATATTAAGATCATGTTCCATGAAGATATTTAGTCAATTTTCTGCCTTTAACAAAATTAAATTTTTGTAATATGCATTGCTAAGAATTTCATTTGGCCAACTTTAAAGCCAATTTTCTCAATATTTTAATATTTTTGCACCCTCAGATTCCAGATTTTCCAATAGTTGTATCTCAGTTTCAGAAAATGGACCCTTGTGACTGGTTTTGTGGTCCAGGGTCACATTTAAAAACAAACACAAACTAAAGATGTTTTGGATCCGAGATTCAGACAGACCTGAAAAATGATGTAAAAGGGCTGTTTTGGGTTATATATTTTTATTTGTACATTACTGTTCAAAAGTTTGGGGTCAGTAAGATTTTTTATTTAGAACTGAAATAAAATATGTATAAAAAACGTTTTTATTTCAGTTCTCATTTTATTTAACTTGATGGCCTAAAATAACGAAAACTGAAATCAAAATTAATAAAAAAAACTATATAGACATGGAAAAACTACTAAAAACAACAAAATTACAAACACTTTAAATAAAATTAGAATGGAAATGGAAAATATACAAATAAAACCGATTCAAAATGTTAATAAAAACAAGAATAATATCTAAATTATATTAAAATAACACTGATAATAAATAAAATATTTAGATTTTAGAAATGCTTAAATACAACATTACAACAACTTCTTTCAAAAACATTACATATCTTACCAACCCCCCAAAAAACAAACTTTTGCACTGCTTCTTATGTGATGACTATTTGTGCTGAATGTAACATTTTATTGAATTAGGTGCACAATTACTCAAATGCACATTTATCCACAGACATTACAGAAGGAGATCCAGGGCCATCAACCGCGCTGTGACGACATATTGGAGCGCAGCCAGAGCATCCAGAAGGCCGACAGTCCCAATGTAGAGGCCATCCAAGCTCGTCTGTCCGACCTGCAGCAGCTCTGGAGCCTGATCATCCAGGAGACGGAGAAACGGCACGCCAGACTCGAGGAGGCCCATAAGGCCCAGCAGTACTACTTCGACGCAGCTGAAGCCGAAGCCTGGATGAGCGAGCAGGAGCTCTACATGATGTCTGAAGAGAAGGCCAAGGTCTGGGATGTTCCCGTGCATGAAATGTGTCAATGACAGATTAGTGCTTTCTGTAGATATCATTCATGTTAATGTGCATTGAGATGGTTTGTGTATTTAAGGCAAGACACATCAGGCAAGACTTCAGGTTTTATTTCATGCACTGGCCAGTTTTGACATTTCGATATATCTTGCTTCTATAAATGTGTCTTATTTCAGACTAGTGAAAAGAAAACATGCCAAATACACATTTACGTGTTTATTTTACTCTACTCCTATCTATTTTTGTTTGTGGATTTCAATTGCAATTCATATCTTTAAAATTTACTTCAGCATCACTTACCAAATGTAGCCGTTTTATTCCTGTCTATATTCTGAAGGTTTTTTACTGAAGAGTTTGTTCATATATCACTCACATTGATTTACATTGAAGTATACCAATTAGTGTATATTTATAGATAATGTCTGATTTTGCATATTTAAACAACATTTCAGAAAATCTGTAAAGTATAGTGGCATCTGTTCGATCACATGTAGTGTCCGTTTAAACCAAAACAATGTTGAATATTTACAAGCTGCTTTTCTGAAATGTTGTTCTCAGGATGAGCAGAGTTCAGTGGCCATGCTGAAGAAGCACCAGATCCTGGAGCAGGCGGTGGAGGACTACGCTGAAACCGTGCACCAGCTGTCCAAGACCAGCCGAGGCCTGGTGGCCGCCAACCACCCCGAGAGGTCCAGAACACCGTTACACACTGAATCTGAATCTCAATCTGAATCTCAATCTGATATTACCTTTAAAACGAAAAATGTAACATTCAGTTTGTTTTCTAAACATATTTCTACATATGGATCTGACTTTGAATATAATAGGAATCTGATTTTGACTCTAGAACTGGCTTTGATTCTAAATCTGATTTAGATTTTCTGCTTTTAAGACCGATTTAAATGATTTTGAAATTGATTCTGAACCTGAATATGGTTCTGAAAATTTAAATCTGATTTTGACTCTAAAACTTACTTTTAGAGTAAATGTTTTATCTTAATCTGCTTTTGACTGTAATGCTCATTTGAATCTACTGGATTTTAATCTTAATCATATTTGATTCTGGCTCTGGATCTGATTTTGACTCTAAAATTAACTTTTTAATTTGTTTTATTTTGATTGTAAATCTCAATCTAAATCTGTGTTTGACTGTCATGCTGAAACTGACTTTGGTTATAAATCTGATTTAGATTTTCTGCTTTTAAGACTCTAAAACTGTCGTCTCTGACACTGATTTAAATGATTTTGAAATTTATTCTGAACCTGAATATGGTTCTGAAAATTGAAATCGGATTCTGATTTTGACTCAAAAAATGTAAAAGTCAAACTTAGTTTTTTGATTGTAAATCTGAATCTAAATCTGCTTTTGACTGTAATGCTCATTTGAATCTACTGGATTTTAATCTGAATCCTATTTTATTCTGGCTCTGGATCTGATTTTGACTCTAAAACGAATTTTGACTTATTTTTTTTTTATTGTAAATCTGAATTTATATCTGCTTTTGACTATAATGCTGACTTGAATCTACTGGATTTTAATCTGAATCCTATTTGATTCTGGATCTGAATCTGATTTTGATTCTAAATCTGCTTTTGACTGTAATGCTGAAACTGACTTTGGTTCTAAATCTGGATTTGAATATTTATCGGATTTGGATTCTAAAACTAATCTTGATTCTAATCTGATTCAAAAACTGACCTTGACTTTGATTCTTAATCTGGATTCAAATCTAATGTAATTCTGACTTTGGTTCTAAATCTGGATTTGAATATTTATTGTATTTGGATTCTAAAACTAACCTTGATTCTAATCTGATTTTAACTCTGACTCAAAAACTGACCTTGACTTTGATTCTTAATCTGAATTCAAATCTAATGTAATTCTGACTTTGGTTCTAAATCTGGATTTGAATATTTATCGTATTTGGATTCTAAAACTAACCTTGGTTCTAATATGATTTCAACTCTGACTCAAAAACTGACCTTGACTTTTATTCTTAATCTGGATTCAAATCTAATGTAATTCTGACTTTGGTTCTAAATCTGGATTTGAATATTTATCGAATTTGGATTCTAAAACTAACCTTGATTCTAATCTGATTTTAACTCTGACTCAAAAACTGACCTTGACTTTGATTCTTAATCTGAAGTCAAATCTAATGTAATTCTGACATTAGTTCTAAATCTGGATTTGAATATTTATCGGATTTGGATTCTAAAACTAACCTTGATTCTAATATGATTTCAAATCTGACTCAAAAACTGACCTTGACTTTGATTCTTAATCTGGATTCAAATCTAATGTAATTCTGACTTTGGTTCTAAATCTGGATTTGAATATTTATCGTATTTGGATTCTAAAACTAACCTTGGTTCTAATATGATTTTAACTCTGACTTAAAAACTGACCTTGACTTTGATTCTTAATCTGAATTCAAATCTAATGTAATTCTGACTTTGGTTCTAAATCTGGTTTGAATATTTATCGTATTTGAATTCTAAAACTAACCTTGGTTCTAATATGATTTCAACTCTGACTCAAAAACTGACCTTGACTTTGATTCTTAATCTGAATTCAAATCTAATGTAATTCTGACTTTGGTTCTAAATCTGGATTTGAATATTTATCGGATTTGGATTCTAAAACTAACCTTGATTCTAATATGATTTCAAATCTGACTCAAAAACTGACCTTGACTTTGATTCTTAATCTGGATTCAAATCTAATGTAATTCTGACTTTGGTTCTAAATCTGGATTTGAATATTTATCGTATTTGGATTCTAAAACTAACCTTGGTTCTAATATGATTTTAACTCTGACTTAAAAACTGACCTTGACTTTGATTCTTAATCTGAATTCAAATCTAATGTAATTCTGACTTTGGTTCTAAATTTTTGAATATTTATCGTATTTGAATTCTAAAACTAACCTTGGTTCTAATATGATTTCAACTCTGACTCAAAAACTGACCTTGACTTTGATTCTTAATCTGAATTCAAATCTAATGTAATTCTGACTTTGGTTCTAAATCTGGATTTGAATATTTATCGGATCTGGATTCTAAAACTAACCTTGATTCTAATCTGATTTTAACTCTGACTCAAAAACTGACCTTGAGTTTGATTCTTAATCTGGATTCAAATCTAATGTAATTCTGACTTGGATTCTAAATCTGGATTTGAACTTTAAACTGATTTAGTTCTGGCTCTGAAACTGACTTTGATTCTAAACCTAGATCTGAATCTCATTTTGATTCTGAATCGGATTCTAACTTTGATGTGGATTTTGAATTGATCTGAATTAGATGTGCACTCTAATGTTCGTAATTCAAAGCATCTCTGAATGTGATCTTGAAATCCAGCCTGAGTCCTGATGTGTCTGTGCTGTAGTGAGAGGATCGGCATGCGTCAGTCACAGGTGGATAAGCTGTACGCCGGACTGAAGGACCTATCAGAGGAGAGGAGAGGCAAACTGGAGGAGCGCTTCCGCCTCTTCCAGCTCAACCGGGAGGTGGACGATCTGGAGCAGTGGATCGCCGAGAGAGAGGTGGTGGCTGGATCTCACGAGCTCGGACAAGACTACGAACACGTCACTGTGAGTGCCAAAGACCAATTCTAACACACTCATAATGTCAGCATTTTCATTTCAGTGTTAGGGTTAGACTAGAGTCATTGGGACTGTGTGATAAAGCTAAAATAATATATTTGTCAGTCTCTTTTTCTCCTCAATATTAATGTATTTGCTCTGCAGTGGCTTAAAAATCTGATTGAAAAAATCAGTATATTAATTTAATTCATTTCTCAGCTTTTTAAGTACAAGACAATTATGTATAGTAATAAATATCTATTAAAAATATATTCTAATAAAATGAATATATAAAAAATTATTTAAACAATAATGCGATATTACAATACATTTACATACATTTGCATTTAGTCAATTAGCAGACGCTTTTATCCAAAGCGACTTACCAATGAGGATAAATAGATATTTATCAATAATATATATATATATATAATAAGTATATTTATGTTTTTTTTCTTTTAAAATAAAAAAATAAAATGTCAAAAGCTGTATTTCAGCTTTTTAGTATATAGCTAAAATTATATCTTATATGCAAGTATATGCAAGTAGGAAATGTTTAATGAGCAGATCAGATTTATTGTATTCTCCCCACCAGAAATTAAACAAAGCTTTTATTATTGATAAATAATATTAATATGTGTCACTCTGACAAACATATTCACTTTGATTATTAAGAAAATTATTTTAAATAATAAATATAAAACATAATTGTTCTGAAAATATAATTATGAATTTATTTAAAAATGCTAATATAATATAATGATCAAAAATCAGTTTGGGTGAACATTACTTAACCTAATTAATATTCATGACCAGTAGTGCAGCATGTAAATGAGGATACCAAATTTGATCATTTAATAAATTCATGTTCCTCTCCCGCAGATGCTGCAGGAGCGTTTCCGTGAATTCGCTCGCGACACAGGAAACATCGGTCAGGAGCGCGTGGACGGTGTGAACCGCATGGCGGACGATCTCATAAACGCTGGGCACACTGACGCTGCGACTGTGGCCGAGTGGAAGGACGGTCTGAACGAGGCCTGGGCCGATCTGCTGGAGCTCATCGACACACGCACGCAGATACTCGCCGCATCCTACGAGCTGCACAAGTTCTACCACGACGCCAAGGAGATTCTGGGACGCATCCTGGACAAGCATAAGAAGCTTCCAGAAGAGCTGGGCCGAGACCAGAACACGGTGGAAACCTTGCAGAGGATGCACACCACGTTTGAACACGACATTCAAGCGCTAGGCACACAGGTGCGTCGCTCAGATCCAGAAACACACAGATATTAATACACTGAAGTCATGTGGATAGGCTGAGAGAGAGAGAGAGAGAGAGAGAGAGAGGGTGAGTGTGTGTGTGTGTGTGTGTGAGTGTGTGTGTGTGTGTGTGTGTGTGTGTGTGTGTGTGTGTGTGTGTGTGTGTGTGTGTGTGTGTGTGTGTGTGTGTGTGTGTGTGTGTGTGTGTGTGTGTGTGTGTCAAAAATTATATTTATATTGATGTTATAAAATATAATATTATACACATTTTATATCAATGTTTATATATGTTTAAAAATCTTTTTTTTTCTTTCTAGAATATAGATTAAATTATTTTGTCACCGTTCAGGAAACAAGTACAATTATTTAAGTGCAAAAAATATCTGTATAATAAATACATATATAAATCAGAAAATAAATGTGTTGGCAAATATAAATATATTTAAAATATATAAAATAATGCTCATAAATATATCATATATAATTTAGAATAATAAAGATTCGTAATGTATTTTAATGCTCACTAAGACTTTATTTATTTTATTAACTATACGCTGAAAATAAATTAATTGTTAAAATATATTATAATAGATCATACTTTTTAAATAGTAATAATCTTTTGCAACCTTACTGTTGTTAATGTATTTTGTATCTATTTTTTAGTTTCAAAAACATAAAAACTAAATTATTCTTACATTTTATAGAATTACAAACAGATAAATATTAAACAAAATTTTAGAGTAACTCAGAATTGATAAAAAATTTATATAAATGCTTTATATTAAATATTTAATTATATATATATATATATATATACACATTTAATTAATGTGATGTTTAAAAAATATATAATAACCTTAAAAACTGTATTAAAATATAAATGTAATAATAAAACATTTAAATATTAAAATTTAAATAAATAAATTTTTTTTTTTTTTTTTTTTTTTTTTTTTACTGTTTTATAAATGAAATAGATGAATTAAGTATATACTTTATATATAAATATAATAATTAAAAATTAAAATAATTAAAATAAATAATATAATATTTTAAATAAAAATAATAATTGTACTGTTTTATAAATGAAATAGATGAATTAATTATATACTTTATATATAAATATAATTTGCTCTCCTCGTTAAAGTCTTTTCTCAGAGACACTGTATGGATTTGTCCGACAGATTTCGTCTGTGCCTCATTAAGCTCTGAAGGTTCTGCGTTATGAGACTAATATTGCACAACACAGAAGTAAATGAATCGGTTTTATTGGCTAAATGCACTTCACTTAATTAATGGATCTTAAAACGTGATGTCTCTGCGATTGTCACAATGAGTCTTGCACTAAACGAGTGCTCTAAGCATCAAAAGCGTCTGCTGCATACGGAGGTGTTTCTCTGCTGTGTGCTCAGGTCAGGCAGCTGCAGGACGACGCGGTGCGCCTGCAGTCAGCGTACGCTGGAGACAAAGCAGACGACATCCAGCGGCGCGAGAGCGAGGTGCTGGAGGCCTGGAGGACTCTGCTGGAGGCCTGCGAGGGCCGAAGGGCCCGACTGCTGGACACCGGAGACAAGTTCCGCTTCTTCAGTATGGTGCGTGACCTCATGCTGTGGATGGAGGACGTCATCCGCCTCATCGAGACGCAGGAGAAGCCCAGGTGTGTGATTCTGACCTGACTACGCTTTAGTGCAGTGGTTCTCAAAGTGTGGTGCCTCTAGTGGTGCGCAGAGGAATCTCTGAATTAAATAGAAATTGGAACACGTGTCCACTAAGAGGCTAGCGACTCTTTTTAATTGTTTTACTTTTTCATGCTGAGCACTCGGGCATTTTTTTCTCGGCGCCGAGAGATATTCAACTTTGGGTAAACCTTAGCACTACTCATCACTGTCACTTTTTAGTCAGCTAACCAATCACAGTGGAGGAGGGGCGGGACTAATACCGTCACGCACTGCTTGTGCTCCTCAACAACAATGGAGAAGTTAATATCGCTTGTCTCCGAGTTTTATGTATTTACCAGATGGAATTGCTGGAGCACCATAATATTGTTATGAAAAATAATGCTTGGAGAAATATTTAATTCGCCATATTACTTCAGCGGATATTCCATATCATAGCAACCACAGCGTCTCAACTGAAAAAGCTAAAATACTCTCAAGCGCCCACAGCTGGGCATTTTCAGCTGGCTTTGGTGGACACGTGTCATGATTGTTGTTACTTGCAGCTACACATACACTAAATTATTAATTTGAGTTTTTATTAAAAGTTAAATAAAAACTGTACTGTACTTAAACAAATGTATTGTAGCTACTTAAAAGTTTAATAAAAACTAAGTTACTGTATTTAAATGTTAAGTACGATACATTTTCATTTAGTCACTTTTAGGTGCAGCTTATTTTAATTTAATAATTCAGTTTTTAATTTAGCTGGAAGTAAGCACAGTGCAGTGTTAATGTTCAAACTGTGCATTTACAATGTTTTAAGAGGCTGACAATAATTCATAACCTTATTAGAATAAAACTGACTCGTTTTCTTTTTACTGCATTTTAATGTTGGTCATAATGGTGATACTTGGAAAGCCAAATGTTTTCTGAGGTGGTACTTGGTGTAAAAGCTCTGGGGGACGTGTCTTTGAAACAGAAATGGTTCATAATGAGACCAAATAAATAGATGTAGTTTCTTTTTTCACTACTAAAATATCAAAGGTTGTGTGTCATTG